>JAFEMH010004056.1:212500-229205 GCA_022495995.1 Adenophora triphylla var. japonica | reverse complement strand
GCCTCATGTATTTTACTTTGTCACTTTACTTATCAAGGTAATTAACATTAGGTTGAATAAAGCTTTTCTTACAATTTTTCAATTGTCACCAAGTTGGTCATACGCAAGAAAAGCTACAAGAACGTAATTGTACAACTCTAATTATCAATACTACAAAGGTGTCATACACCGAATATTCCAATTTAATGGAATAATTTCCAAACAATATGACTGCATCCGAATTTTCTCCAAAATTCTCTTGAAGTATTTATTAGAGTACAACAAGAATGATCAAGGCTTCTCTCTCATCCGCTTATTCAGATTATTGATTTTCTCAAGTAAATGAAATCATAACACGAAATTAGATAAATAGTACTTTTCATAATAACATCGTTAATATAGTACTAATTTTCTAACTCATCAATTAGTGCGGTTAAATAATACTTTCCAAAAGATTTGAGTGTATCCGAAATCTCATTCAACAAGGTTGAAACCAACGATTTTTTCCGAACATTCAAATAACTTTTAGATCAATCAATAAATATACAAATGGTAGTAGATCAATTTTATGCTCATGATCTAAATAACTCAAAACTTGGATTCTCAATCAGGCAGATGATGATCCATGAGATATTTTGTTCATATACAAAAATTAGTAGGATTCAGATTTCATGAACCTTTACAACTAATTTTTACTCCAACAGCACAAAATTAACAATCTAGAGTACCAATTATAATATTTTATTTGATTAGCCCAATTATTTACTTGCGCTAATTTTCACCGTTTCATATTACCTAGAATCATCAATTAAAGGCATAAGAGATTTGGCCACATATAATAATCATTACAATTTGACATATTCTTCAAATATATTAAATTACTTGTACAAAGAATTAATCTTTCAAGTTCAATGATTATACGGACAAATCTGGATCATATCGAATCAACTACAATCAACAAATAACATGATTACTATTTTCTCTTAGACTGTTGGAATATAAATTGCACAACAAGCAGATTAAGCAAAATAATCACATAGGGACAATCATGCATTTGACAAATTAATTGTAGCGATAGCAGTGAATCAACACATAGTGACACAAGCATCTAAAATCAATCATTTCAAAGTAAGAAATCAGAGAGATTTAGAAAAACTTATCGGGTAGATCGAGTCGCCTTAGGAAGACTGTCCTAAGAGAAAATATTGCCCCCAATTGGTGCAACTCGTGCATGTGCAAATTCCTCCGAGGATAAAACGATCTCGGATTACGTACCAAGAAAACCTTGCACACAGGTAAGTAATCACCGGCGGTCCTATCTCAGTCACCTTGAATCTCACGAACTAATCTCTATGAACGGGAGTAATCAATCTATGAATTAAAGCAAGAGAATTTTGTTTCTCTTCAATATTCATCTCATGAAAACGGCTGGGAGGAAGTTATAATTTATACTCATGTGATAAAATTAGGTTTAGGACTTAATTAATCCTAAAAACCCACAGAAATTCGGCCCAGGAAGGAAACACCCCGTCACAAGCGCGGCCGCCCTAAGGGCATGCGCGACCGCGCTCAATGGCAGACCACTTGGGTGGAGTTACGGCGGACCAGCGCGGCCGCCCTTGGGGCGTAGCGCGGCCGCTCTCCCTCGCAGAGCCTTCGACGGATTTTTCCCCTTTTGCCAAGTTCAGTCCAAGCCAATGACCCTTCAAAGTCATATGCCTATGAACTTATATCACATGAATCAAAAATTCCAACAAAAATCTGGTTAGGTATGGAGCCCAAGTGCTGCAAGCTACTAATGTGGTCAGAAAATGTCCTCCTAGTCCTCTTTGGTCCACGGACATTGATGCCCTTACAACAAGGGGAAACAACCTCTCCATTGCTCCCGCTGCTACTATTACTTCGACTACTAGTCGATAGGCAACACCCCATTTTTCTCAGACTCCAAAATAGAGCATTCGATGTAAAATCTAAGAGGCAATTCTTCCTCTGTGCTCACAAATATTTCACAAGGACATCTAAAATAGACAGTTAAAACTCTAAATATTCCCACAGCAATAAAGCCTTGGAGTCTGTTTGTCCTAACACGGAAAACTAAGGTCAGTCTCCTCTTGGTAAAATGTCAATACCGTTGAAGGAGACTTTAACACATAATCACCCAGCTAAACAAATCAAGAAAGTATATTAATATTAATAAATTATTCATAGCTTCCACCAAAGATAGAAATAGATGGCATGTGTAAGAACCATAAGGACTTGACCTGATGGCCAGAGCACTGGGACACCAACACGGAGGTCCTGGGTTCGATTCCTTCCAGTGGTTAGAGTGGATGATTATCCCTCCCTAGTTAATATTAGGCGCATCGGGGGGATTTTAAGGGAATTTAAGAGAATTGAGGGACTTGTTAGTAAAAAATTGACTTACACAAAAAAGGGGCTTGACTCGAGATGGGCAAGCCTCATAAAAAAAAAAAAAAAAAAAAAAAAGATGGCATGTGTAAGAACTTCCACATCAAGCATGACATAGTTTAAGGGAACTTGCATGTTAGCGACATATATAAAATGCAAACCATAATCAGAGTCATCAGTCTTCAAAGAGGGACCTAATTTTTATATTAACAACCAGGAATTTCATTTATTTTAATGCATACATATCTTCTACAAATTATTAGCTGGAAAACAAGGAAGATACCCATTTAATTAGGCAAACTCATGTTAGTCAACCTACTAAATTGTAAGTAATTCATGAAAAAACAGGATATCTAATATTGACCTTCAATTCAAACCACGCAAGGATAAAGCCAAGAATAATTTAAACAATTATTCCAGAAAAATTTTGCAAGAATTTTACTTTAAAACCCTTGCAAATCTTATCTTCACCTCAAGCAAACTGTATGTAGAGCAGTACATCCAGAAATATAACATGAACCTTGAAGAGAGACCACATATCCTATGAAATAAAATATTCAAGCATATCTCCAAAACGTGAACAAACTAAATTCAAGAAAAACATCCATTCCAAATAAACTCAATTTCCCTCTCATCGCCCCCTTACACGCGAACATGAAAAAGAGGATTTCATCAACAGCAAGTCAGCAACAGAACATAATTGGCTTCCACTCCAGATTCACCCTAAATTAAAACCCTAAATTTGAAATTGAAACTAAACCCTAAAATTAGGGATGGGTAGATGCGATTACTAACCTCGTTAATGGCAGAAAGTAAATTAATCGGCTTCTACTCCGAATTCAACCACGCTTGTTGTTGCACCACCAGTCCACGACGGAGATAGCGACAACGCAGTAAGAACGACGAAGGCAAAAGAGCGATGGGTAGTCTGTACTCGCTCAAACCATTGACCCCATTAAATCGACGAGCGATGAAGGCAAAAGAGCGATGGGTAGTCCGGCTGCGCCTCTCGCGAGATGATGGAGATTGCGAATTTGCGATGGAGTAGAGTTGCTAGAAAGAGAGAGGGGGAGGGGATAAATGCGTTTAGAGAGAGAGAGAGGATGAAAGAGTACGTGTTTTGATTTTGACGCGTCTTATGTAGCGTATAGTATAGAGCGCTTCTATTAAGCGCTATAAAAGTTTCCACTAAGATAGCGTTTCTCAAACATGCGCTATCTTAGTTATTTATTTTTATTTATTTTTATTTTTTTTGATTAATAAATTTAAAGATGTGGATGCGTTATGTAAGATTACACCTTAGATAGCGCTTTTAAAAAGCGCTATCTAAGGTGAGTTTCCTAAGATTCAATTTGTACTAGTGTAAAATTAAAGAGTAATCCTTTAGCAGCAGTATATTTTTGTCATTTCTCTTCTATATGTTGCATTATCAAATTTAAATAATTGCGAAGACGTACCTTGTGAGGATCCCGTAAATCCATGTAGTTGTGTTTGATCTTGGGCATCTCCAACTTGGTCGGGGTGCTTTGATGTCAAGTGTCTTTTAAATGTCCCATAACCACCTCCATGGGTAAAGGCAAATTTTTGAGTGCAATGGTTGCAAGAAACCTGGTATTGGTTGGTACCTTCAATTGGCACTTTTGAAAAGTGCACGGTCATGATGTCTGACCTCCCCGTGGTTCGACCTCCTCGACCTCGACCTCGGATTTGAGTTTGACCACCCCCTCGCGCTTCACTATGGGTTTGAGTGGTTTGAGTGTTACTCCCTTCGGTATGACCATAACCACCCATTGGAAATGTTGCATCAACTTCGTCATCGCTCAAATCAAGCGTTTCATGTGGTAGTGCAACATTAAGATTATCCCAAATGGAATCATCGGGGGGGGGGGGAAATTAGATGCATAGTTGATACACTCTTTCCCTTATCGCCACGGCCGCCACGAGATGAAGACATTTTTTTTGGTGAAAAGATGAAATTATGTGAAAAAATGAAATTATGGAGACTTTGAGTTTGAGACTTTGCAAGTTTTTGATAATATAGAGATTAATTGAGAGAGAGATTTGAGAGATTGAGAATTTGAGACTGAGAGAGAGATTTGAGAGATTGAGAGAGGAGAGAATGAGAGATTGAGAGAATGAGTAGTGAAAAAAATGAAGGGAGGGGGAGGGTATTTATAGGTTGGAGAGAAAAAGAAAAAAAAAACGTTTTAGGGACCAAAATAAAAAAAAAAAAACCGTTTTAGGGACCAAAACGGTTAAGAATTTTTTTTTTTACATTTTGGTCACTAAACAGTCAAAATGACCGTTAGCTAACGTTCATTAAACAGGCACCGTCGGATCAAGAAATCAACGGCCCAGATCAACTAGCCGTTAGTCGTACGGTTCCGGTTCGTGAACCGGCGGTTCCGGTTCCGGTTCACGGTTCCGGTTCCTGAACCGGCGGTTCACCGATTTTTGAATATACGAACCGTAACCGGACCGGCAAACCGCCGGTTCAGCCGGTTCACGCTTCAGCCGGTTCGGTTTCCCTCCGGTTTTGGGCCGGTCCGGTTCCGGTTCAAACCGCCGGTTCGGACCCGGTTGGGCATCTCTAGGAGAAGGGGTGAGAATAAATCTCAGCAAACTATTATGGATGCAACAATATGCCATATAATATGCAACACATAAACAGGTTGCTCAATATCACATTGGTAAAGCGGTAAACACATTTCGTTACCTCATTTTACCTTTCCCGTCTGACCAATAAGTCGTACTACGTCGAGAGTAGAAACTCCACTTATTTGTGAACTGCTTAGGCATATTCACGTCTTATAAGACCCATTTTTCAGAGAAATATATAAGACTCACAGCTATCTATAAGGCTTTTGGCACGATACAGAAGCTGTCCCCAGCCTGTGGCCACAGAGGGGTAAGCGGTCACAAGTATAATATAATCTGAGCACCTTATGGAACAATTTCTCATAAGTGATCATATTCCATTATACCCCCGATAATCAGCTGATATAACCACATTCAAGCACATAATAGATACTTGAAATTAAATCCACACATTGGGATATCAATACATAACATGGTATTATTACACATGTTAAATCATCACAATAGTGCAACATGTACTTAAACACTATTGAATAACCACAATCCAACTACAGAGTATTAACACTCCTGTTCAAACCAATAAAGCAGTGCAACATGTATTTAAACACTATGTGCACAACCAACCATGAATATGTAATCACATATGGGCACAATGTATATCAAGTAAGCCCTACATATCCATGTCGTAATATTAAACACCTTCTATAAAGGTTCCATAACAAATTATCAAGTTTTGACAACTTTGATTAAAGTTTCACAATTGACTTTCAACCATTTTCAGGACAATATTTAAAGCTCTTTCCTATATCATTTTTGACCATTTAAGATTCCATTGTAAAGTACTAATGTCGTACTAGGAGTATAGTTAAAGAGGAGCTAAATCCATACTAGTTTGATTAGGTTTAAATGCTTACAAACTTGGTACAAGAAAACAGTCATGGGCACGACTCGTGCCCATTGGCACAACTCGTGCCCAACCCCTGCACGAGTGTTCCAAGTCTCACGACTAGTGATCACGACTGCAAATAAGAGGGTCACGACTCGTGCTCCAGGGCACGAGTCGTGCCCTTCACCAGATTCCTTGCCCAGGTTGACAACATCAGCAGGACCAAAGGAAACAACCCATTTTACAAATTTCCAGCTACTCTAAGAGCCATAAACCAACTCTAAACATCAGTATATTGTTTCTAAACAATCAAACATACTCCCTCCAAACCATATAACCATATTATATCACCTTTCCAAAATAAACCAAACCATATCATCAACCCCTTTACCCTACTTCTTTCCAAAACATATGTTCATCATTTCGAAGCCCAAATAACCATGCCAAAATTATCAAAACTCATTTATAACATCATAATATCATCTTTATATATATTATGAACAATTATAGAAAGGAATCATAATAACTTACCAAAATGTTTCGAAAATAATATTAACTTTGATCGGCTCCAAATGTTCCACTTGACTCCCTGATCGATAATATGAAATCAAAACTGAAAACGGATTGACGGTTGATTTGTTATAATTTTTGGAAGGTAACCCTAGGTTTATAGGATGAAACGTAGGGAGAAAGAGACTGAGGGAGAAATGAACCTTCTGGGAGAGAGAAGGAGGATATTTATATAAAGGATTTTACACTTTAGCTCCTCCAAGTTCTAAATTATACAATCAACCACCTTAACTTTATACTTACACCTAAGCTCCTCAATACTTTTTATAACCTTTCATTTCAAATTTAAATTATTACACTTTACCACAATCATTTCTATCTATTCCATTTAAACATTATATTTTTAAATTTAATTGGTTAACATTCTAAAATCACATAAATGACCAAATTATCCAAATAAACACATAACCAATCCAATTATCATATAATGAATAATAGGAGATGCAATGCACCCCACCCTCACGTGCTCCACGTGAGACCAAAATGGTGCCTAGGTTTAGGGTTGTGACAGGATCTGTGCTGGCGTCATATAACTTCATGGATGGAACACTGAAACGCTTCGGGATGTCAACATTTGCAATGGCTGGGACAAACCGAGACTGATTATAGCAATTCTGAGACACTGGCTGGATTGGAAGGGTTATGCCCGGTACATTCATTATCAGCTCTCTAAGATCCTGCATCTGCTTGGCTAACAGATTTCCTGCCAAAGGGTCAGCCACAGGAATATGATTGAAAGTATTATTATTAAAAAGATTATTAAGAAAACCAGTGTTATCCGCGGTGATAGTGACAGTGGTGTTGTCAATGAATGGAATGAATGGGGTGAATCCTGCTGAGGGTGGCGTCAACAAAGTATCACCGGGCAAGGATGGCGACATCATCAAAGGTGTCGTCTGATGAGTTTGAGATGGGCCTCCCATTGGAATGAACTCACTCTGAAATGGAGATCCCCCGCTGGCTTCAAATTTGATATTCCTTGCGCGTAATGGCAAGATGTTACTAAGCTGGGATGCGATGAGTTGTTGATCCTTTTGCATCTTGATCATAGCATTGGCCAGCAGATTTGAGTTGCTATCTTGGTTATCTAGCCTTTGATTCAGTTTGTTCAAGACACTCCGGATGCCAGTGTCCACATTGGAAGAAGATCCTTCCTTTTGCGGAGTCCGTAAAGGTTGCGTCTGCTGAGGTCCCGACTGAGGAGGTGGCGGCAATGGGGTTATTTTGTCCCCGGAGAACGGAGCGACATTGATACCCTTGCCGGCGGCGGAAACATTAGGTTGGACATGATGAACTTTTTAGGAAATGATCCAAATAATCAATAGACCAAGTGGCCCCTCGGTGGACGCCAAACTGTTTTGGTAGAAAAAACAATAATGAAGAATATTGACTTATGAAAGTGTATGGATTTAATAATAAGGAGGGGACTTTAGAATTCGATCAAATGGAACAAGCGTATGCATGGAAATAAAGATGGACATGAGGATTTTGTTAACGAGGAAAACCTTAGAGATGACAACCTCTTCGGAAAAAACTCTGGGAGTTAGGTCTCCATCCTTAAAGGTTTCACTATGAATATCGAGATTACAAGTTAGAAGACAATGGAGGCATTACAAGCTGTGCATGCGTAGGGTGATTGTGTGTGTTAATCTCCATGTCCCCTATAAATAATAAATATCAACAAGATAATAACAAAGTTTCCTAAAATCTCGGCATGTCTCCTTATCCCCTCAACGTTCCTTGACTTGGTCTCCTTGGCGTTGAGGGAAGAGTCTTACGTGCTGAAGAATACCTCTGTAATTATCTCCTTTCATTTACTGAAAAATATGAAATAGAAATAATCAGATAAACATAATAGATTTTATGCAATACTTACAGGGGGACAAGATGTCGACATGCAGGAATCAACTGAGGATGTCACTATGCTGAAAATACCCATAACAGAATGCGTTCAAGAAATTAGTTGCTAAGGGATACAGTGGTAAAGTCTTTGACATGAAACAAAGTGGCTAATGGATGGTTTGCCTTCAGCTAATTGCACGGCAAGTGTATGGGAGCAGTGGAAAGCACATTGGAGAAGTGAGAAATTTCAGAGAAATTCAGAAATAGCAAAGACTAACAGGAACTCAAAAGAAGGCAGAGGAGTGTACACACGGGAGGATCTATTAACTTCAGCGAGACTTGTCACCGAATGGTAAAATTACTTAATTTACTATCTGTTTGTAAATTAAGCATCACTCTATTTGATTCATATATTGTTATTATTTGATGAAATTTTGAATTTATAATTTTTTATATGTTAAGAAAAAGAAACATGGAGATAAGGCTGATGCAGCTGCTGTGTTTATTGCTACGCATAATGCGGAGACTCCTGATGGCTCAGGGCCAAAATGGATTAACCCTTATTACCAGGGCCTTTATGTTAGTATTAATAGTATTTTCTATTAGTAAATTATAAATTATTTAGTTAAAGAAACATTGTTTTCTACGATACTGGATAATGTTTTTTTTTTGTCAGGAAGAGCATGAGAAGCGTGCTCGTGAGGAGGCTATTGAAGAAGGATGTATGGATCCTGAGAGCACCGAGCGGCCCGCATTTCGTGAAAAACTTTTGAAGGTCATTGTCCTTGAAGACAAGCAACCAAAGGGAGATCGCTTGCCTGGATTCGGACCACATGGTGCTGGGTTTTTTGACATGCCATTAAGCAACCATACTACGCAATGCTTTTCTTCTTCCAGTAGTCAGAATGTGGATCAAGAGACATTCGATGCTCGGGTTTAGAAAGAGGTACAAAGGAAAGTGGAGCTAGAGCGTCAAGAGCGAGAAGATTTATATTGCCAGTTGGAAAGCAAGTTTGAGGAACATCTTCGGGAAGAGCGAGAAGTTGCGCAAAGACAGTTTGAGGAGCGCATGCAACAAGTATTGGCAACCATTAATTTGCAACAACAGCAACCTACCAGCGGTAATGCCTCTGCCTCATCAGTCGGTCAATACCTTGATTTGGATGGTGGTCGTGGCACTAGTACTAGTAGGCGAAGTGGTGGTAGCTGTCGTGGTCATTAAACTTGTGTTTTATTTGGCTTGTAATCAAACTTAAAGTAGTTTTTATGTTGTTTTTGAGAATTTGGTGTACGTTGAATTTCATTTTTCATTTTTTTGGTGTATGTTTTAAACATGTGGGAATGTTGGTATTTGTTTGAACAGGTTGGTGTTTATTTGAACAGGTTGTAGGTTTTTTTTTTTAAATGCAGTATTTTTTTTAAAATTATGTGCAATTTATCGACGGAATACTCCGTCGGTAAATTCTTCAAAAAACTGATAATAGATTTACCGACGAAATGATCCATCGGAAATTCTGCATTAATTACCGACGGACAAGTCCGTCGGTAATATCTGATTTACTTACCGACGAACTATTCCGTCGGTAATCTCTCCGGGGATTACGCCGGTTATCGGCCAGCAGGCTTCCTTTACCGACGGACAATTTCCAACAATATTTTCGTGTTTACCGGCGGACCGTCGTTGGTAATACCGACGGAAAATTCCATCGGTATTACCAACAAAAATTTACCGACAGAATCCGACGGATCGCGTCCGTCGGTAAATATAAATTACCGACGGAATTTCCAATTTACCGACCGTTCAGTTTCTAGTAGCGACTCGGACAATATCAATACGATCAACTTACGATTTTCTCCTTGTTTAATTTTACACTGTAAATTGTATTTTAATATAATGTAATTCTTTTCTCTTTTTTTTTTTTTGTGTTTATTGTAAAATTTTGTCTAACAATAACACCGAGAGACAAAATCTTAGGATACTACATCGTTGTCGATTGAAAAATTTGAGGGCTTCAATCAGATAATAATCAAATAATTTGCAGAGGGCCCCATAATTCACAGGATTGTTGTATTATTAATCATGTCGTGACCATTTATAAAACAAAATCTCTAAGGGTATGTTTGGCAACTCGATTCCAATCCATTGAATTGGAATTGAAAGGGTTAAATTAGTTCCACGGAATTCATTTTGTTCTTCCAATTCCAAATCCAAGTCTTAAAATTGAGGTTGCCAAACATACCCTAAATAATTTTAACGCGCACGCTTATCACTTGTGGTTTTATTTAGGGAGGAGAAACCTTTTAATTTGGAATGTGTATTTGAGTCAGATTTTTGTTTTCAAATATTGAAATAGCAACAAGAAGGAACTCGATAGTAATATATATGTAGGACCGATTTAATTTTTAAGTTGGCATTATTTCCACACAAAATAATAAAACTGAGAGCTGTGGTTAGGAACTGAGAGATAACTCTCAGTTCAAGTTCAACCAAGTTTTACCTATCATGTTCATTTCCTGTTTTTTCTTTCAGACCCATCTCTCTCTCTCTCTCTCTCTCTCTCTCTCTCTCTCTATCTATATATATATATATATATATATATATATATATGTATATATATATTTATATATATGTATATATGTATATATATATATATATATATATATATATGTATATATATATGTATATATATCTATATATGTATATATATGTATATATATATATATATATATGTATATATATATATATATATATATATATATATATATATATATATATATATATATATATATATATATCCCATGGTTGTGAAGTATGTAGGATTTGGTTAATTAGTAATGGATCATAAATATTATCTCAAAACCATGTGATCACTATTTGGATCAAATTAATAACCACGTCCCAAAAAAATGGACCAGGGCTAATATTATATATTCTCCACTTCCCTTCAAATTAGATTACATAAACAAACTTTTCTATGATATACTAGCTTAATTTTACCAAATCATCTATCAACTCCTACCTATAGTTCAGCATGGAAATGGAATCAAGACTTATCCCTTCCATGAGAACACCTCTCCTTATAGTTAGTTGCATCCTTCTTTCCATTGGCTTCTGTGGCAGCCCTCTTGTCACGCGCTTATATTTCATTCATGGTGGTAGTAGATTATGGCTTTGCGCGTTTTCAGAAAGCGCAGGTTTCATAATCTCTCCATTCCTCCTTATAATTGCCTACTTTGTGCGAGGACCCAAAAAATCCAAAATGTTTTACATGAATACTCATTTCATATTATCTGCAGCAGTCATTGGCCTCCTCGGTGGCCTTATCAGCTACCTCTATGCTTACGGCTCGTCTCGCCTACCTGTATCCACTTCTTCGCTCATTCTTGCATCACAACTTGCTTTTACTGCTGTTTTCGCCTTTCTTTTGGTCAAACAAAAGTTCACCTCATTTTCAATAAACGCAGTTGTTTTGTTGACCATGGGAGCTGGGATGTTAGCGATGCATGCAAGTAGTGATAGACCGAAAGGGGATTCAAAGAAGCAGTATTTATTAGGGTTTGTGATGACACTAGGGGTGTCCGCTTTAAATGGATTAACTTTTCCGTTGTTCGAATTAACATTCATCAAGTCCAAGCAGTCTATTACGTATACGCTTCTTATGGAATTTCAGATGATTATAGGCTTATTTGGCACAATCCTTTGCGGTGTAGGAATGATATTCAACAATGATCTCAAGGTATAAACACCACTCTTTTCTATCTCTCTTTGCCTGCGAGTAATGTTGGAGGCCTAAACATTTTGCCCTTAATTGGTTGTGCTATTAATTAATGGCGGGGGATTAAAATAAATTTGCGAATAAATCAAGAACCGTCAATAATGATATTTTGAAATTTTGGCATTTTACATACTAACTTTATTTCATTTTGGTCGATAAGTATTCAATCATTAATATAGACGAAAATACAGTAAAAAATTAACTCTCATAACCCCCGACCGACATAACAAACCCATAAAAGCTCAAACGAAATGTAAAATTTTACAGAAACTCTCGCTTACACATTATCTCTGTCGGTCGCTCTTATACCCAAAAGTATAAGACTAAAATAAACCTAGGTATAAAAGTATTTATTTTTCAAAAAAAAAATCACTTTTTCTTAAAAATAATAAAAATATCTCATATTTTATTAAGCAATCCGCTCCTATACCTATAGGTATAAGATCAAAATTACTCTTATATATAGGTTTTGGGTTTTTATGGGATTTTGATACGGGAATCTATTTGAGTGTGAACATTTGGATCTCTCATGAGTTTTTATAGAAAATGATTTGGGGCGAGGGGGCCTGAATTATTCCTTTGCCAATCCTCTATGAATTTAAAGAGTATTTTCTTATCTATGAATGTTTTTTAACATATTTTGAAGGTGATTCAAAGGGAGGCAAGAGATTTTGGACTTGGGGAAACAAGGTATTACTTAGTGTTGGCTTCGTCTGGGATACTTTGGCAGTGCTTCACCTTAGGATCAGCGGGAGTCGTGTGCTATGGCTCTTCCCTTTTGTCCGGCATCTTGTCAACCGTCATGCTACCGGTGACGGAGGTCTTGGCCATTATTTTCTACCACGAAAAATTTCAATCAGAAAAGGGTGTTGCCTTATTCCTCTCTCTATGGGGATTTGCTTCTTACTTTTATGGAGAGTATAAGCAAGACCTCAAAAACTCAGCTGAAAAAACGCTGTCTACCGATGCTGCTACTGATGTTTGATAAAATCTATCCTGAGAATATTTTAATTTGATTTATTTGCCATATTATCATGCATGTAATTAAATCATAGGTCAAATTGTACTTTTGTACCACTAAGTTTAAGTGAAGTTGCAAATGTGGTACATATAATGTATCAAAAGTTACAATTTGGGTCATCGTTTTCACACGATTGCAATCCCAGTTTTGGATGTTCGTTAAAGATAATGAACGGCATTTAAAATATTAACGATATGGAAGGAAAAAAATAACAAATTGCTTTGAAAATTTCTTTCTCCACCTCCACAATTCAACAATTTTCTATTTAATCATAGTTCTATTAAGGCCAAAAACCACCAACACCATCGCCACCATTTTCCAGAAACCAACCACCACTACCATTTTTCCAGAACCCGACGACCACCATCACCATTTTCCCAGAATCCGGCAACTACCATAATCATTTTCTAGAATTCGACCACCACCACCAACATTTCTCTCAAAATCACCATCAAAATCACTTCTCTCAAATCAAAGATCATTATAGTTTTTTTTTCCAAGTTACCAACAATTCCTAAATCAAAACCATTTATCCCAACAAAAAAAAAAAAACTCACATTTGGGCTTCCATGATATTCAAAATCTCATATCTATATGCCAAGTTACCATTACTTCCCTCATCACTGCTCGATATTCTTGGTTCAGATTGGAGGTATTGCTTGGTCTATTTAACATTTGGGTTGAATTCGTTGAGTTCAATTATGATTTTAATTTTAGGGTTCAAAAAAATCTGATTTCAAATTTTGTGTGTTCATTTCTGATGAAGGGAAATTATTATGACAAGTTAGGATTTGATTTTAACTATTTTTATTTGTTATTATTTTATTATTTTCGGAATTTATTTTAAATAGGTAATATTTTTGGTATTAGAAGTATACTAGTCAGTAACCCGTCAGTACCCGACGGTGAATAATTTTTTTTTTGATTAAGTAAATAATTATTTATGTGTTTTAATTGATTTTTAAGTAACATTATAAATCGAAATTGATAATCAATGTAGCGGATATTAGGAGTATAATTAATACAGAAAAAAGATGTTGACACATGATGTAACGTGAAAAATCCTTGAGACAACTATCTCGCCGGCACAAAACCACGGGAGGTTAGGTCCCTGCCTAACCAAAAAAATATTATTAAGATTTTAGTGTTACAACTTTGGAAGATGAAGAGATATAGTTACAATAGCGTGAGTTTAATAGTGTGTGCCTAAGTGTCAAAATAATCTCTTCCATCTCCTATATATTTAAAGAAAAACAAAGAAAATAATAAGAAATTGCAATACTTTTGTTTAACCACAAATTGTGCGACATAAATTCTCAGAGTAAGAGTCTGTCGAAAACTTCCTTGTAGACTACATTCAGCGTCTTGTCGTATGTTTGAGCATCTGAATCACAAATAAAAACTTTAAGTCCTCTCTTGCTGGTTACTCTGGAAAATGCTACATAAAGTTGTCCATGACTGAAAACAGGCTGTGAAAGATATAGTCCTACATGGGAAAGAGATTGTCCCTACTCTTGTTGATTGTCATAGCAAAAGAAACGGCAAGTGGAAATTGCCTTCTTTGGAATCTAACCGGAAATTTTGTCACATCTGACGGAGACATTATCATTCTAGGAATAAGCACCTTCATGCCAGCATTATTTCCCGAAAGCATCTTGGCTTCAACTACGTGCTTACCTACATATATGTAACAAAATTAAGTATTAAATTATATGTATATAAAAAATAAAAAATTACTGTATTTACCTAATTGAGTGACAATCATTCTGGTGCCGTTACACAATTCAGCAGCTTGATCAAGATTTCTCAAAAGCATTACTATGCACCCAACCTTCAGCTTAATAATGTGATTTGCCAATCCAAAACACTTGATAGAGTTTAGAAATTCAGGTAAGAATATATCTTCAGCACCATTTTCATCATCCTCATCCTTACAAATGGCATCAGAACTCATATATTCAACTTCGTCTCCCGGAAAGAGTGACATGACATAATCATTTATGTTATCGACAATCTCATTTGTTGGAGCAAGCACGGCTCTAGTCTGGAAGAATCCTTCGACATCCTTATTTTACAATAAGTCAGGATATATAGATTCGACTATTTTTGCAATAGGATCTGAAGCCTCACGAATCAATATACCATCAGGAAGGTTAATGTCAATTTCCCCGTCAATATCTCCACCGGCAATCCCATCTCTGACACTCAAGAGCCACTGAGCAAAATCTCTTATCTCTTCGGAATTATGAGAAGTAGAATCACCCTACATTAAATTAAATATATACAAATTACTTAAATTGAAATAAAAATATTTAAGTAGATGAATAAAGGCTATTTAAGAATTACCTGCAATCTCATATTATGCGTCAATCTGAGAACCTCACAGTCATTCCATATTTTGGATGAACAGAGTGCAGCATGCACAATATCATGCCTACTCCCTTTAGGAATAATAGGTAAAATCTGTCTGAAGTCACCACCGAATACAATAAATAAACCACCAAATGGTTTATTGGAATATCTCCCCTCGGGTGTACGAATAATATCTCGGAGGCTACGATCGAGAGCCTCAAAACAATGTGTATGAGCCATTGGAGCTTCGTCCCATATAATTAGTTTGGTTTTCTGTAGAAGTGCTGCCTCATCGGTACCCGACTTTAGTTTACTGCAAGTTGAGCTCTCGTTTACCTGTATCGGGATACCGAACCTAGAATGCGCGGTCCTACCTTTCGGAAGGAGCAATGAAGCTATGCCACTGGAAGCAACAGGAAGAACAATATCTCTCTTGTTCCTTAATGAAGAACACAGTGTTTTCCATAAGAAGGTCTTTCCCATACCACCATAACCATAGAGGAAAAACACACCACCGTTTCCTCGATCAACAGCCGATATAATCTTATCATAAACACTCTTTTGCTCAGCTGTTAACTGAGGATGTAATCTGAAGTGCTCAGCTTTCATCTCATCAATGTCATAAGATGTCTCATCTAGAATGAGCTTATTTATCGCATCACCAATGTCGTTGCCCACCGGTTTAGGCATGTCTTTAAATTTATGGAGACTGCTGCAATTCTCGATCAGTAACTTCTCAATTTCCGCCAAAGCAAGATTCTGGACCTGTTCATTAATTAATTTCAAACCTGAAATTATAAAAAACAAAATAAATATCTTAATATAGATAAATATATAGAATCATATTGTATAGCTGTAAAGTAGAAATAAAATCATAATTGATATTTATTGTAAAACAAATATGTAAACATGGGACGGAATACCCGAATTATCGTGCATCCTCCGATACTTGTACTCTATATCATCAGATAATAAGTGCCAAGTCTTCTCCCATACCTCTCTCGGATTCGACATACTATTAGATAGTAGCAACATAGAAAATAGTCTTCTCAGACTATCGGGCAACCTCCAATGACTCGCTTCTATAATTTCATCAACATATTCCTTGTCATCATCTAATAATCCCAGAGCATAACATGCAGATTTGAAATCGGGATGAACAACGCGATTTACAGTTCTCAAATCCTTGAATTACATGGGACCTGCTACATGATTCAACATTATCCTGAGGTAATACAATTCTCCGCAATTCATTGGAACATGATAAATACG
>JAFEMH010004056.1:0-207500 GCA_022495995.1 Adenophora triphylla var. japonica | reverse complement strand
ATTGCACTGGTAATGCCGTGGTTCCTCAAGCCTTGAAGGTTATTGAGGGCGCCTGTCCGTAAACATCAGCTCTACTTGCTCAAAAGTGGGACAAGATATTGTATACAGGTTCTTATCATCATTTTCTTACCGATTATTCATTATGAGACATTTTTAGTAAAAGTTCTGTATATTTTGACCACAATAGATGTTCATATTTGCAATATTTGCGGACTTCCATCTTAAATTTGAGTTCAGCTCAAAGCATAGAAGCTTTCTGGGGTATAGTCATTACCGATGATTTTAAACTGGAGAGTGGTGCTATATTATCTTTGTTTTCTGTTATTGGTTTTTTTTTTAGTGCAAGCTTTCATGTGTGTTTAGTGCAAGCTCAAAGCATAGAAATTAGCACAACATGAACATGTACGCAAAGATGGTACTTATGTGGACAATCATTAATTGATAAAAATTGAAAAGTACATTTCATATATTGGTCATTCCCCCCGTTGTTTATGAATGCCTTTTATTTTATCGGTCTTCTTGCAGAAAAATGAAAATCAAGGCATCCCACCTAGTTTGTTTAAACTTCAACTAAGGACACATGTACGCAAAGATGGTACTTATGTGGACAATCATGCTAGGAAAATTTGTGTAAGTATTTTTATTATTTATAAATTGGATTTTTTTTGTTCATGTATGTTAGTAATGATATATATATATAAATTGCTTTTTGTAGGAGGACTATCAACGCGAGATAGAGGTGGCATCCTCCGAAAGAGAGTTAACTGTGGAGGAGGAAAATAAGATATACTTGAGAGTTGCCGGCGTAAAGAAACAGCGGGTGTATGGTCTTGGTTCAGTTGGCTCGTCATTGGCTAGTGATGATGGTACTAGCAAGGGATCTAACACCCAAATGGTTGAAGATAATTTAACGGATTTTAAGAGTGAGATGATAGAGAAGCTCAATGAAGAAAAAAAATGTCGGGAAGAAATGGAGAAAAAACATGCTCAAGAGAGGAAAGGATTGGAGGAGAAGATAGAGGAGTTGGAGCAACATCGGGCGGAACTAGATAAGAAACTACAAATTATCATGGATTCTATGGGTCATAGGTCTTAGTCGTTGATACTTTAGAAACTTCTATTTTAAATTTTAATATTTTGCTACTTGTTGATGGTACTTTTATTTTGGTGAACTAGTTCTTAAATTCTGAATATTGTGAGTTAGATTATATTTTTGGTATATGTATTGGTTTTTGGTATATGTATTGGTTTTTGGTATATGTATTGGGTTAATGAATTAGGTGGGAGTATTAGAAATGAAACAGGTGGTAGAAAAAAATAAATGAAATAGGTCCTAAAGCTACTGCTACTTTTAACGACGAATTCTAGCGACGGATTCATCCGTCGCTACTGTCATTTTAAAGATGCTAAAAAAACCTATTACCGACGGAAATAATCCCACGGTAAAAAAACCACATATAACGACGGATTTCAACAACTAACGACAGATGATTCCGTCGCTATACATTGTTAATTCGTCGTCAACCATTAATAACTTTTCCATTATTGCGACGGATTTTTAATATTAACGACGGATTATTCCCTCGCAAAATACTATAAATTCGTCGTTTCATCAATATAATTAGCGACGGATTGAATGAATTAGCGAGGGATCTTTCCGTCGGTATTATAGCGACGAACAGGAATTTTCGTCGTTAAAAATTAGCGACGAGGGTTTTAGCGAGGGAAAAAATCCGTCGGTAATCCGTCGCTAAATCGTTTTAGCGACGGAAATATGACTTTTAGCGACGGATTTTTCCGTCGCTAAAACCTGTTTTTCTTGTAGTGAATGTCCCTGACATCACCCGAATCATCAATATCACCTTCAATTATAGCAGCGACCTCTGTGGCTGTCGGCATATTAAACGGTTTTCCATCTCTACCCCGCTTTCCTATAAGCCTCAATTTAATATCTTTCTTCATTCCAATATGTGCTCTGGCCATTCTGTACGTCTGTGCATAAGGGTTATGCACATCTATCATATTTTTCAAATCAGCAACAATTGACTCATCGAATGGAGAAGGCTTATCTTTATCTTTCCTGCTTGTGTGGAAGAATCAGACATATAAATAGAAGATAGTCATACAATATATGTAATATACATTATAATTCTCGAATAATTAAATAAAAACGTACCTGAAAGCATTAATTCTATTTTTAACTTCATTATCCGTGTCATAGATATAAAACTGAGAAAAACGAGGGGTTCCTGGAAAAGGTTGTGTCCGTTGGTTTCGTGTCTTTTCGTCTAAGGGGCACATTTGATTCATTGTATGTCTTTTCGTTAATACATTTAGGCCAAATTGATACAGATTCATAGTTTTTCTTTATTTCTAGAATGATCTTTTGATTAGTATAAATAGTTATGGTAGGGCTTTGTAATAGATAGACTTTGATGAATTAAACAAATTGATTGCTTTGCAATTGTGTCCCTTCTCGGTAAACTTGGTCAATTTATTGTGGCTTGCAGAAGATCTCTTCGGAGTTCTTATCAAACCCTAATTCGTGGATTCGAGTTAGGTCAATTAATCGGTAATTCAATTATTTGTCTATCCCGGTTACTTTATTTATTCCGCTGCGTTATCTTTCATTACATCAGTTGGTATCAGAAATCGGTCAATCCTAGGGTTCTCCGACGAGAAGATGACTAACAATGGAGGAAGACGTACTACCTTCGACTGCTATGAGATTCTTCCGCGTCTCGAGATGGAGTTGGATGAAGCTCGATGAGGAGCCAGATGTGGTTCAAAATATTGAGCCGGAGGGTTCAAATATTAGAAGAGCGCCATTCCTATTTTTCTGAAGTTGTAAGAATTATGCGTTTACAGGAATTTTTGTGTGCGGAGGAAGATCGCAAGAACATCGAACTGCTTGACGCAAACGATCTAGAAGAAGTGGTTGTTCCAGTCAATTCCGCGAATCCAATCACAGAATTATAAGATAATAATTGTGAGTTCAAGGAAAAGAATATTATTTTGTTGATAATTTTATGTCCATGGGGGGAGATGAAGAGATTGTTTGTGAAGAGGCTGTAAGCGAGATAGAAGATGATCGACAAGATAAGGAGGAAGAATTAAAGGAGGAAGAAGAAATAAGTGTTGATTGGTCTAAACCCCCGGTCTTTGATGAATATTTGGGAATTGATCATGGGAAGGATGGGGCGGACAATCGACGGATGAGTGTTATCAATGTTAGTATATTTTTATTGCAGGAAGAACACAAATTATGTTGGCTTGGACAAAGGAAACAAATTTATTCCAAATACTTGTTTCATTGGGACGGAAAAGTATCCTTTTTCTTTCCGAGGACGAGGAAATCTTTTGTTTATTCAAAATATTTATTTGTTTGGGGTCGATCTTGCCAAATATCGGACGAGAACTCGGGGTCGAGTTCTTTTGAAGAGAGGGTGAATGGTGTAATACGAGACGGAAGACAAAGTGGTATAGTACATGGTTTTTTTTTGGACGTGTGCTCGGCCGAGCGACAGCTTGACTCGGCCGAGGGGAAGGGAACAGAAGCTTGGGTTTTGACTATGGGTATGCTCGGCCGAGGCAAGGCTGTTGCTCGGCCGAGGGGTTCCTGGAAAAGGTTGTGTCCGTTGGTTTCGTGTCTTTTCGTCTAAGGGGCACATCTGATTTATTGTATGTCTTTTCGTTAATACATTTAGGCCAAATTGATACAGATTCATAGTTTTTCTTTATTTCTAGAATGATCTAGTGATTAGTATAAATAGTTATGGTAGGGCTTTGTAATAGATAGACTTTGATGAATTAAACAAATTGATTGCTTTGCAATTATGTCCCTTCTCGGTAAACTTGGTCAATTTATTTTGGCTTGCAGAAGATCTCTTCGGAGTTCTTATCAAACCCTAATTCGTGGATTCGAGTTAGGTCAATTAATCGGTAATTCGATTATTTGTCTATCTCGGTTACTTTATTATTCCGCTGCGTTACATTCATTACATCAATGACCGACTGGTTCAATCAACAGACTCGGAGGAATCAGCCTAGACCTGGTGGCAGCGACGGACAGCGAGACTGGGAGGTGGATTCTGATGGTGGTGATATTTCGTGGCCTTTCGTCGAATCGGTGACTGCCGAAATATTCATCGATTGGTCAAAACCACCTATTTAAGATGAATGTAATTGTGAAATCTGTCAATTACCAACATCTCATCATATGGGTGTACCAATGGTTGGCGTTGAATCTTCACAAGATAAATTGATGTGGAAGTTTGACATTGGTCATTCTTACGAAGATCCTTTCAATGTTGATAGTTCTAATGTTTCAGATTCTTGGTTCTTCAAAAAGATGATTATTGAGAACTTTCTCATGAATGGATGGACAGACTGGATGGATATCATGGCGAGTGGTACTAAATTTAAAGTCCGTCAAATAGTTCCAAGTGCTTCAATTCAAGCAAAACTTAAAATTCGAGGACGAATTTTCTTCAAGCAGGGGAGAATGATGACGGGAAATTATTATGACAAGTTAGGATTTGATTTTAACTATTTTTATTTGCTATTATTTTATTATTTTCGGAATTTATTTTAAATAGGTAATATTTTTGGTATTAGAAGTATATTAGGACTTTATTTTAAGGTTTTATTGATTGATTAGGTTACTATATAGACTAGGGTTATTTTGGGAAGTTTTTGACTTGTTTTTCAAGTCTTAGAGTCACTATATAATTAGGGTTAATTGTAATTCCGAATTTCAGTTGTTGAATAATAAAATTTGAGTGTTTACTCTTCAGTTTTCTCGAGCGAAAATTGACGGTTGATCGCTGAATTTCTCGAGTGAAATTCTGTGATTAATCTTTATTAAGTCTTCCGCTACGTCAATTTCTGAGGAGTGTGAGTGATGAAGTAGGAGGGGAATGGGGTTGGGAAGTGGGAGGGTGACAGGGAGTGGAACAAATCCCGGTGTCAATAATGGTGGGGCGGAGTCAAGGGACGTGGGAGGAAGAGAGGAGGTGGTGGTCAGAGAAGGAGAGGGAGGTCAATATTTATGGGGAAGGTCGGAGTGGTCGAACTGATGATTGTTGTTTGGGGGAGAAAGAATGGCAGTGTTTGTGTAATTTTTATTATTATTTATGTTAATTAATAATTTTCTTTCAAAAAAATTATCTTTTTTAGGTGTTTTGTAAATATAATTAACATAATTGTAACAATTGAAAACTTGTTGATTTTAAGGGTGGTCATTGCAATTTTTGAAAACGCTAATTAACCTTTCCGTCAATATTGTTAATGTTTTTTAATCAAAAACCATCTATTATCTTTTAATGCACGTCCAAAATTGTTGTGAATTGCAAATTTGTGTGAACATTATGGCCTAAATTGTAATTTTTAATAAAATATATATTACATTGTGTTAGGACCTAACTATGTAAACCACATAGTTATATATGGTTTTGACAAAGAAACGTATCCAATGTTATCTGACAGCCAAGATAACTCATGAACATTGGACAGCCAAGCCAAAGACTCAACCTGCTCATCCCATTAATCAACTTGACAGCAATGATCAAATAAAGACCAATCAAATAAATCAATGTATTTAATTACAAAGTGATCATTACATGTCATCTATCCAATTCCTTGACTCCTAATCATCCAAATCAAAGAGCTAAACCTGACAGCTAAGAATCTCAACAGCAGAGGTCTCATGCCTCTGACAGCTATGATCTTCAAAGACAACAGCAATAATGTATCTCTGTGATGACCAAGGTGTGCCTTGCCCAAATCCCTCAACAAAAGTTGCCATGTCATCTCCATGAAGATCCTCTACTCAAAGGTTGCATATTCCAGCCTGTTATCATCCAGTCAACAAGGCCCTAAATGCAAACACTGTTTCACCCACATTCATTTACTGCCTTGTCTCCTCCAACGGCTATATTTCAGCTTATAAAAGGAAACCTCCTTGACTGAAGACACTGCCCTTCCACACACAAATTTTGCAACCTTCCCTTCACCCTTGCATACCTACAAACCTACAACCAATCAACAAACAATTTTGAGACACTTGAGACTGTACTTCAGGTGTATAAACAATATTGTAAACCACTTAAGACTGACTTTAAGTGTGTTCTGTAATTTGCTTCGTAACAAGCAAATCCCTAATTGACTGTACAAATTAGGAAGAGGAGGTTCAAGGAACTTGCCTAATCAATCATTGTAAATCTTAAAGGGAACTAGATTATAGTGGATTGATCTCACTTGTCAAGGCTGACAGTGAGGGTGGACGTAGGAGGAGTGAACTCTGAACCACCTTAAAATTCTTGTGTCATTTGGTATTATCACACATAAACACACACACACCTACACACACTTACACCAATCACTTTATCTTTACATTATTTCACTTTATTTATTCTGCTGCACATTATACTCTTGCTTTTTGATAAGTTAATATCTGACAGCTAAGAATCCATCTCAGCTGTCAAAGCTTAACTGCCTAATCTTCCTTTACCTGATTAAGCAAACAGGACCTTTCAATTGGTATCAGAGCTTGTCTTCACCACCAAAAGTGTAACAACTTGTGAAGGATCATATCTCAACCCACCATGCCTCAACCAAGAAGAAATAATGAGAAAGACATTCCACACATTGATGACTGTGGATCCTTTGAAATCTATGCATCAAAAATCAAAACCTACCTTGATGCAAACAGTATCTGGAACTGGTATGTTCTAGAAAATGAAGTAACCTGCACTGTCACACTAGATTCAAATGGTGGGGGCAGTAAAATGAAATCCCCAGAATGCTGGACTGAATCTGAAAGGCAATTAATTAGTGCCAATCTTAAAGTCAAAAACATACTTCAAAAGAGTGTAAATGACTCCCTAGCACAAGAAATTGCTAAAGAACCAACTGCAAAAGCAGCATGGGAACTCATCCATACCAAATTCCAGAAACACACCAGTGTTAGAACCCAAAACTTGTACAATCTGCTTAGACAACTTGACAATTTTAAGTTCTACCCTGGTGAAAAGGTAAGTGCTGCTAAACCAAGGTTTGAAGATATGGTCAGATCCATTGCTGACCATGGAAAAACATTTGAGAACCAAGATCTATGCCTAAATATATATTCCAATCTTCCCCAAGAGTATGAGAAGGTAGCCCTGCCTATAAGAGAATGTGCAAAATGGAGCACCATGACTGTTGAGCAATACTATGGGAAGCTTGAGGCATATGAACTAGAAGGAATGATAAAAATTCAACCTGTTCCTTCTATTTCACAAACCCTTGCCTTAGCTGCCCAAGAAACTCCTCACAAACCCATTACTCAACAAGATATTGACTCCATGGTTCTCATCTCCCTTCAGAAAGTAAACCATCCCTCAAACAACATCTCTCAAGGAGACCTACCAAGTCTCATATCCATGGATGTCAAAAATAGCCTGAGAGCTCATAAGAAGACATTTGAGAGAAGCTACAGTCCATACACTTCTGAGCAAGAGAACCTCAAAAAGAAAGTTGAATGCTTCAACTGTAAAAAACTTGGTCACTACTCATCTGAATGTACTGAACCAATGAAACCTAAAGACAATCAGACAGCTAAGAAACTCTCCTAATCAAAGGAGATCATTCATAGTTCAAGATGCAGCTCCTACAACTGCACCAAAAAGAAGAATGAGAAAAACAAAGAACAAGTAATGATTGCAGACTCATCAAAGTTTAGTGATGAGGAATTTGACTTCAGTGATTCTGAAAGTGATGGAGAAGAAGCAATGATATGCCTAATGGCAGGAGATGATGAAGAATCAGATAGTGAAGAAGACCTTGAAGCCTTAGCTGTTGCTGAAGAACTAAAGCAGGTACCCCAGTTTAACTCTTTAAATAATGAAGAATTTAAACAATTAGTTAGCACCCTTTTAATTCAAATAAAAAGAAACCAAACTAGATTTGCTTCATTGCTCACTGATAACCTATCCCAAAGCAAAACCATTGAAAACCTTGAAAGAACCAACCAAGGGCTGAGAGAGCAATGCCTTATGCTTTAAAAGGCAAATGGTGAACTAACAGCTGAGAATTCAAGATCTCTGGAAAACAACCAAAAAACCATCAACCTTGAAAAAGAAAATGAATCTCTTAGAAAGAAGATTGAGTCCTGGAACAAGTCAGGAGAAGCTGTGTCATTGTTCAGCTACAACCAGAGACATCCTAGTGACAAGTCAGGGATGGAGCCAACAATCCCACTCTGAAAACATATACTCCTCTCACTGATGAAAGGGCTATTGACAAAATGGTTCTTGAAAGCATGAACTATGTCAAAGCCCAACAAAATGTCTACCCCATTCAGACAAAGGAGGACTCAAAGATACAAGGAGAAATCAATGAAGCCAATGAAGCTAGCTCCAGATACATCAATGAAACCTATGAAGCTAGCTCAAGTCAACCTAAAGGGAAGGAAAAACAATCAAATAAAGGCAAATACATCTGGCAAAGAAAATGAATCAAGGATCAAGTGAAAAACAATCAGCAAAAATCCACTGGACAGCAGAGATTTTCTAGACAGCCAAGATTCCCCAGACAGCCAAGATTTGATGTACAGTAGAGATCACCCAGACAGCAAAGATTCTATAACCATCACTCATACTCTAAACATCAAAAACCCAACTGGCAATACTCAAATGGAAAGAGTCATGCCAGTCAAAATACCTCACCAAGATCATCTCACTCAAACAGCTTTCATAGTCAGACTCAGTTTCATCATAACCAAAACCAATCCTTCTCTCCCAACCATTTTTTAACTAATCCCAACCTACTGCTCCCACACCTTATATGATGCAGATCATGGGATATTACAATGCCCTAAACCAGTATTTTGGAAAAAGGGCAATGAACAAAGCTAGGGTACCAAAGAAAGTCTAATCCTTTGGACCCAAAAGAATAAAAGGGTACAATAAATTTATTTTTCTGTTTTGTAGGAACCTAGGAAAGGAATATGGTACTTGGACAGTGGATGCAGCAGACATATGACCTTCAACAAAGAGTGGTTGCAACAATATGTCCCTAAAAATGGTCCAAATGTAACTTTTGGTGATAACTCCCAAGCCAAAGTCAAAGGATCAGGAAACCTTGTTACTAAAGACATCATTTTCACCAATGTGTCTTATGTAGAAGGTCTCAAGCACAATTTGATTAGCATTAGTCAAATTTGTGATAAATGATATTATGTTGTATGTTCCAAAAACCACTGCACTGTCAAAAGATGTCAACAACAAATCTATTCTCACTAGAACCAAAAAGGGAAACCTCTACTGTCTAAACCTGGAAGTTGTGGAATCCTCAAATGCTCATTGCCTACTCTCCTATAGTCAGTCTGATATATCATGGCTATGGCACAAAAGACTGGCTCACCTCAACCTCAAAAGTATCTCTAAACTAGCCAATTCAAACCTAGTCAAAGGCCTACCCAAAATTCCCTTCAAAAAGGACAAGCTATGCAAAGCTTGTCAATGTGGCAAGCAAAAGAAAACCTCCTTCTCTGCCAAAACCAGATTAGATACTATAAAACCCCTTCAACTACTCCACATGGATCTTTTTTGACCCATTAGAACTAGATCTCTTGGTGGAAAGAGATACTCACTAGTGGTAGTTGATGACTACACTAGATTCACTTGGATCATCCTTCTTGAATCCAAAAGAGAAACCTTAGATCAACAGGTTAAACTGTTCAACAAAATTCAAAACCAAAAAGGTCTATCTATCATCAAAATTAGATCTGACCATGGTAAAGAATTTGAGAACACTGGTGTTGAAGAATATTGTGATCAGAAAGGAATTGAGCATAACTTTTCAGCTCCTAGAACACCACAGCAAAATGGTGCACCAGAAAGAAAGAACAGAACCATTTGTGAAGCAGTAAGAACTATGCTGTCAGAAAACAACCTTCCTAAATACTTTTGGGGAGAAGCTGTCACCACAGTTGTGTATGTACAAAACAAGACTCTCATCAACAAGTTTCACACCAAGACTCCCTATGAATTATGGAATGGTAGAACTGTAGGTGTTAGTGCCCTAGGCCTATAGAGATAGACCTTTTATATAATGTCATTGTTTATTTATATAAGAGATTGTTTCTTTGATTATTATATGTGTTTGCATGTTTAGTTATAATAATCGTGTCCCTAGTACTTATGAAGCACTAGTATGAAGTCTAATGGATAATCATGTGATGATTATATGCATGGAGATGCACATTAGATTCATGGGTACTTGTTAGAGAACAAGGTACTGGACTTGACCCATTATGAGATTTATGTCATGGTCAAATGTCATAATTAAATCTCATATAGTCATATCATTGATATCCTTTGACCTGAGATTATCATCGTCTTCCGCTCGATGATTATCATGTTTGATATAGTTTAACGTTGTCTTTAACCGGATGACAATAAGGGCTATCATTGGCATGGTATGATTCTTGTTGGGAAGAATGATAAGTCAAGATGGAAAATTGTCCCTCGTAAAGAGAGATGTTTGCTAGGCCACTCGTAAGTAAGATTGATGTAGTGCATGGCCATGCCCGAATGAATTAATGTGATTAATATCATTCGTTTAATCAATTTACTTGGTAACGAGAAAGCATTGAACAATATGAGTTGACGTGGACCATGACTCATGTTCAATATAACATCGTGTGACAATGGGATTGTGATATGTTCTATGTAGGAAAAACGAACTTGATATTATATTATTTGGGTAGGCATGATGGCTTGCTAGAGTCCGCTCATATCTTATGAGGATCGATGTGATCGAACTCATTACCAACATAATATAGTCCTATGGGGTCACACGCATCGAACGAATTGTCAAAATTGGAATTATGGATTCTGGTGTGATGGGCGACCGCCCAAGTGTGCCATGGGCGACCGCCCACAAGTCAATGGTTGACTTGGGCGACCGCTCAAAGGGTCATGGGCGACCGCACATGTTTATTCAAAAATAAGGCATTGGAGACTGTCTTGATGGGCGACCGCCCTTGCCCTTATGGGCGACCGCCCATGTTGGTTTTCGTATAAAGGGATTAGGCACTGTACACATGGGCGACCGCCCATCTCCTTGTGGGCGACCGCCCACGTACGCTGTAACGCTGAATCCGAATTTGCTTAGGGTTTTTAATAGGGTGTAATATTTATAAAGTATAAATAGTATCCCTCTTCAACCCTAGCAGCCAGTCACGAATTTTGAGTTTATAGAAACACAAAATTGAGAGGATTTTCAATTGTGAATTGAAAATCATCACACCAATTCCATAATACATCATAGATTGAAAGAGTTTCAATCAAAGGATCTAGCAATCCTCCTAGAAGAGTTCTAGGGTTCGTTCTTCGCGTGGATACACATAGAGGATCTTCGCTTGTCAAGATCTTTAGTTCGTGATTCGCCGTTTGTTCATCAAGGATTAACAAGGTCGTTCAATCTGGAGTTGGGTCAAGTTTATCAAAGGCAAAAGCATTCAAGGTTGGTATTTCTATTTCATCTTTCTTAATTAATCATCTTGAACGGATTCTAGGGCTTGGGGTTTTTCGAGTTATTGCATTATTCCGCTGCGCATGGACCCTCGAAACCCAACAGTGGTATCAGAGCCCCGTTCATGATGTTTATATTAGAAAATCATGATAATTAGATAATGGGATTATGTTAATTTTCATGATGTGTATGATCTAGAATGTGAAATTGTATGAGTTTTGCTTGTGAAGTAATTGTATATATATTGATATACCATGATTATGAAATTGAATTATAACATGAATGGGATGTCAATTTCATTAATATGATTAATGTGATTAATCTAGGATATTTGTGAAGTGTTACTTAGTATATTGGCTGGACACCAAAACCTTCCCCACAGGCACTTCGATGGAAGTGTGGGATAAATTTGGAGCACGTGGCCGCGTACTAGTAATTACTGATCAAATGTGATTTATGTTGCATCATTCCATGTTCATAATTATGCTCATATAGTTTTCATGAATCAACCTTGGCATGTTAATTGATAAACATGAAAATTGAACCTTCTTTGTAATTTGAGTTTATTTTATGCCACCCATGTTTAAACACTTGTGAGTACACGGTTAGTTTCATGTAGGCTACGCCACAGCGAGGTACATTGATTCTACCTTTGTATGATCAGGATGAGCAAACGGTGATTGCTATACGTTTAACATGGTTGAACTCAATTAGGCTATCAAAACAGTTTTGGGCCTAAGGCATAAGATGAGATTGAAACATGTGACATATGATGTCTATAATCTCATAATGATCTAAGAGTCATATATAGATATGATTGATAAATGTTATCTACCTTTTTAGTTTAATTTTGAGCAGTCGTGCCATAGCCGACTTGAAATTAAATTAAAGTTGGGTCTTAGCCTATTAAATTATATTATACATGTTTGTATAAGAAGGTTATATAATTTAGTGGGAGTATTTATGAAATACTTTAATTAATCTCTTAAATGAATTGGTACTTATATGTGTTCATATCTTGTTGCATATCTTTGTAGATCAATGGCTGTAAATAATAATCAAAACATGTCACTGCGATCAGTCCTTGAGAAGGACAAGTTAGAGGAGAATGGCAACAACTATGTGGATTGGATCTGCAGTTTGGGAATTGTTCTCAAACAGGAAAGGAAGTTGTACATTCTTGATGGACCCGTTCCACCCGAGCCTGCTGCTAATGCAACTAAAGCGGAAAGGGACCAACATAAGAAACATGTGGATGATTCTATTGATGTTGGTTGCCTGATGCTTGCTACCATGTGTAAGGCTCTTCAGAAGGACCTTGTACACATGGAAGCCTATGATTTGGGAAATCATTTGAAGGAAATGTTCCAGTTGCAAGCACGTACGGAAAGGTTTGACACTATGAAGGCTCTTCATTCATGCAAGATGATTGAAGGACAACCTGTTGGGCCTCATGTGTTGAAAATGAAGGGTCACCTCGAACACCTTGAGAGGCTTGGATATCCTATCCAGTTAGAGTCAAGCTACGGATATGATATTGCATTCACTCCCGAAAGTTATAATCAGTTTGTTCTGAATTATAACATGAATGTGATGAATAAATCTTTGTCTGAATTGCATGGGATGCTAAAGAATGCGGAGAACAATATTACCAAGAAAACCAATCAAGTGTTGATGGTGAATAAAGGAAAGGGGTTCAAAAACAAGGGTAAAGCAAAAGTTGCTAAACCGGAGGCAAAGGTTGCCGTTGCTGAGAAGCCTAAACCCAAATCCCAAAAGGATGCGGTGTGCTACCATTGCAAGGAAATTGGGCATTGGAGGCGTAACTGCAAGCTTTAACAGGAAGGACTGAAGAAGAAGGGCAATGAGATTGCCATGACTTCAGGTATCTATGTGATAGATATTTTACTTTCTACCTCTAGTTCTTGGGTATTAGATACCGGATGTGGATCTCACATTTGCCTAAATGTGCAGGGACTAAAGAATAGAAGGTCGCTCAAAGAGGGTGAAGTAGATCTACGGGTTGGAAATGGAGCAAGAGTTGCTGCATTGGCCGTAGGGACTTACGAAGTCACTTTACCAAGCGGATTAATTTTAGTTTTAAATAACTGTTATTATGTTCCGGATTTGAGCAGAAACATTATTTCTATTTCATGTTTAGACAATGAGGGTTACAATTTTCTTATTGCGAATAAGAAATTTTCAATTTATTTGAATGACATGCTTTATTGTATTGCTCATTCTTTTAATGGCCTTTATGTCTTGGATGTTGAGAATAATGTTGATAATGTCTATCATGTTAGTAAGAAATCCAAACCAAATAATGTGAATGACACATATAAATTGCATTTCCGTCTTGGTCACATAAACGAGAAACGCATCTCTAAACTCCATAAAGATGGATATTTAGACTCATATGATTATGAATCATATGATGTTTGCGAGTCTTGTTTATTGGGCAAGATGACTAAAGCACCTTTTACTAAGAGTAGTGAAAGGGCTAGTGATTTGTTGGCTCTCGTACATACTGATGTATGTGGACCAATGAATAGCATTGCTAGGGGAGGATTTTGGTACTTCATAACGTTCACTGATGACTTATCAAGATATGGCTATGTCTATCTGATGAAGTACAAAAGTGAAGCATTTGAGATATTTAGAATATTTCAAAGTGAAGTACAAAATCAACTTGGCAAAACTATTAAAACACTTCGATCCGATCGAGGTGGTGAATATTTGAGCCAAGAATTTGACGATCATCTTAAAAGTTGTGGAATTGTTTCAGAACTTACTCCATTCGGAACACCACAATGGAATGGTGTGTCCGAAAGGAGAAATCGAACCCTATTAGATATGGTTCGATCGATGATGAGTCAAGTTAACCTTCCTATTTCCTTTTGGGGACATGCACTTGGAAATGACCGCTTTCACACTTAATAAGGTCCCTACTAAATCGGCTCCTAAAACCCCACATGAGATGTGGCATGGAAGAAAGCCTAGCTTATCTTTCATGAAGATTTGGGGATGTGAGGCTTATGTAAAGAAATTGGTTTCTGAACATAAACTTGCACCTAGATCTGATAAATGTATTTTCGTTGGTTATCCTAAGGAAACGAAAGGATATCAATTTTACAACCGATCCGAGAACAAAGTGTTTGTTGCTCGACACGGTGTCTTTCTAGAGAAAGAGTTTCTCTCTAAAGAAACTAGTGGGAGTAAAATTGATCTTGAAGAAGTTCAAGAACCTGAAAATGACATAGAGCCAATGGTAGAGACGAAACCAAATTCACAAGCTGTTGTGGAACCGGTTCAAGATACACAAGTTCTTCGCAGATCGGATAGGATACGATCCGAACCAGAGAGATATGGATTTCTCATGACAGAAAGTAATGAAGTAGAAATCATTGAGAATGATGAACCTACTTCCTATCAAGAGGCGATGTCCACTCCTGAATCGGACAAGTGGCTAGGAGCCATGGAATCCAAAATCAAATCCATGTACGATAATCAAGTTTGGAACTTGATTGATCCACCCGAAGGTGTAAAAACCATAGGGTGCAAGTGGGTTTTCAAAAAGAAAACCGACATGGATGGGAAGGTACATACTTATAAGGCTAGGCTAGTTGCTAAGGGGTATAGGCAGATTCATGGCGTTGACTATGATGAAACCTTTTCGCCCGTAGCAATGCTTAAGTCTATTAGAATCCTAATTGCCATAGCCGCATATTACGACTATGAGATATGGCAAATGCACGTCAAAACAGCGTTTCTTAACGGAAACCTACTTGAGGATGTATACATGATACGGCTGAAGGGTTTGTCGATCCAAAGGATTCTAACAAAGTGTGTAAGTTGCGAGAGAGAGCCATTTATGGATTGAAGCAAGCTTCCCGGAGCTGGAATCTACGTTTTGATGAATCAGTCAAAGAGTTTGGCTTCATCAAAAACGAAGATGAACCTTGTGTATACAAGAAGATAAGTGGGAGCATAGTGCTATTTCTGATGTTGTATGTCGATGACATCTTACTCATTGGAAACAATGTTCCTGCACTTGAGACTGTAAAGTCCTGGTTAGGAAAATGTTTCCAATGAAAGATATGGGTGAAGCGGCTTATATCCTTGGTATCAAGATCTATAGAGATAGATCAAGAAGGATGATTGGTTTGAGTCAGAGTACATATATTGACAAGGTCCTTAGAAGATTCCGCATGCAAAATTCTAATAGAGGGAACTTGCCAATGGGACATGGCATTACTCTTAGCAAGACTCATTGTCCTAGGACAAATGATGAGCGAAAGAGGATGAGTGATATACCATATGCTTCGGCAATTGGGTCTATCATGTATGCCATGTTGTGTACTAGACCTGATGTCTCATATGCTCTAAGCGCAACGAGTAGATACCAATCTGATCCTGGTGAGAACCATTGGATAGCAGTCAAGAATATCCTTAAGTACTTGAGAAGGACTAAGGATGTATTCTTGGTATTTGGAGGAATGGAAGATGATCTGGTTGTAAAGGGTTACACAGATGCAAGCTTCCAAACAGACAAAGATGACTATAGATCACAGTCTGGTTTTGTGTTTATGCTAAATGAAGGTGTTGTTTGTTGGAAGAGTTCCAAGCAGAGCACTGTTGCTGATTCTACAACAGAAGTCGAATACATAGCAGCATCGGATGCGGCTAAGGAGGCGGTTTGGATCAAGAAGTTCGTTAGTGACTTAGAAGTCATTCCGAGTATCACTAACCCGATAGAGCTTTTCTGTGACAATAATGGTGCTATTGCCCAAGCAAAAGAACCAAGGTCACATCAGCGATCCAAACACATTTTGAGACGTTTCCACCTCATTCGAGAAATCTGTGAAAGGGAGGACGTCAAGATATGCAAGGTACCAACGGATGACAACATCTCGGACCCTCTCACCAAGCCTTTACCACAAGCTAAACATGATGGTCATGTTAGGTCCATGGGTATAAGATACATGAATGATTGGGCCTAGTGCAAGTGGGAGACTGTAGGTGTTAGTGCCCTAGGCCTATAGAGATAGACCTTTTATGTAATGTCATTGTTCATTTATATAAGAGATTGTTTCTTTGATTATTATATGTGTTTGCATGTTTAGTTATAATAATCGTGTCCCTAGTACTTATGAAGCACTAGTATGAAGTCTAATGGATAATCATGTGATGATTATATGCATGGAGATGCACATTAGATTCATGGGTACTTGTTAGAGAACAAGGTACTGGACTTGACCCATTATGAGATTTATGTCATGGTCAAATGTCATAATTAAATCTCATATAGTCATATCATTGATATCCTTTGACCTGAGATTATCATCGTCTTCCGCTCGATGATTATCATGTTTGATATAGTTTAACGTTGTCTTTAACCGGATGACAATAAGGGCTATCATTGGCATGGTATGATTCTTGTTGGGAAGAATGATAAGTCAAGATGGAAAATTGTCCCTCGTAAAGAGAGATGTTTGCTAGGCCACTCGTAAGTAAGATTGATGTAGTGCATGGCCATGCCCGAATGAATTAATGTGATTAATATCATTCGTTTAATCAATTTACTTGGTAACGAGAAAGCATTGAACAATATGAGTTGACGTGGACCATGACTCATGTTCAATATAACATCGTGTGACAATGGGATTGTGATATGTTATATGTAGGAAAAACGAACTTGATATTATATTATTTGGGTAGGCATGATGGCTTGCTAGAGTCCGCTCATATCTTATGAGGATCGATGTAATCGAACTCATTACCAACATAATATAGTCCTATGGGGTCACACGCATCGAACGAATTGTCAAAATTGGAATTATGGATTCTGGTGTGATGGGCGACCGCCCAAGTGTGCCATGGGCGACCGCCCACAAGTCAATGGTTGACTTGGGCGACCGCTCTAAGGGTCATGGGCGACCGCACATGTTTATTCGAAAACAAGGCATTGGAGATTGTCTTGATGGGCGACCGCCCTTACCCTTATGGGCGACCGCCCATGTTGGTTTTCGTATAAAGGGATTAGGCACTGTACACATGGGCGACCGCCCATCTCCTTGTGGGCGACAGCCCACGTACGCTGTAACGCTGAATCCGAATTTGCTTAGGGTTTTTAATAGGGTGTAATATTTATAAAGTATAAATAGTATCCCTCTTCAACCCTAGCAGCCAGTCACGAATTTTGAGTTTATAGAAACACAAAATTGAGAGGATTTTCAATTGTGAATTGAAAATCATCACACCAATTCCATAATACATCATAGATTGAAAGAGTTTCAATCAAAGGATCTAGCAATCCTCCTAGAAGAGTTCTAGGGTTCGTTCTTCGCGTGGATACACATAGAGGATCTTCGCTTGTCAAGATCTTTAGTTCGTGATTCGCCGTTCGTTCATCAAGGATTAACAAGGTCGTTCAATCTGGAGTTGGGTCAAGTTTATCAAAGGCAAAAGCATTCAAGGTTGGTATTTCTATTTCATCTTTCTTAATTAATCATCTTGAACGGATTCTAGGGCTTGGGGTTTTTCGAGTTATTGCATTATTCCGCTGCCATGGACCCTCGAAACCCAACAAGAACAACAACCATTTCATACTTCCATGGCTTTGGAAGCAGATGCTTTATTCATAACAATGGGAAAAACAAACTTGATAAGTTTGATTCCAAAAGTGATGAAGGAATTTTCCTTGGATACTCCAATACCAGGAAAGGCTACAGAGTTTACAACAAAAGGAGACTTGTTGTAGAAGAATCAATCCATGTTGACTTTGATGAAAACAATGATCAAAGCCACACTGAATTGTATGATTTTGATGAAGCTGTTGGAAATTCAGACAACCTACCTGAGGTGTCCCCTGTGCATGACCCCTCAAACCTCACTCCTGAAGAAGATTCACCTTCCCTTCCCTATATGGTGCCCAAAGACACTAATACACACCCTATTGTGTCTGACAACCAAGAATCCCTTCACAACAGCAAAGGTGCATCTGACAGCTATGATGCACCTCACAGCTTACCTTCATTAAGCCAACAAAATACCTCTGTCAATATCCCTATCCAACCTTGCTGCAACACCAATCACTCTATTCCTCAACCTGAAACTATCACCCACACCATTCCACCAAACAACAACATCTATATTGACCTTCTAATACATAAGATGGACATTCCTCCAAATATGCCTGTCTATGACTCATTAATGAGTGCCTTCATCTCCCAAATAGAACCCAAGAAAATAAATGAAGCCCTTCAAGACCCTGATTGGATTGAAGCAATGGAAGAAGAACTGGAACAATTTGAAAGGAATAAAGTTTGGAAGCTTGTTCCCAAACCCAAAAACCAAATTATCATTAGGACAAGATGGGTTTTTAGAAACAAAATGAATGAAGAGGGCATTGTGGTAAGTAACAAAGCCAGACTAGTAGCTCAAGGATACAGACAAGAAGAGGGAATTGACTATGATGAAACCTTTGCCCCTGTTGCAAGATTAGAAGCTATAAGGTTGTTCCTTGCCTTTGCCTCATTCAAGAAGATGACGTTGTTCCAAATGAATGTCAAAAGTTCCTTCTTGAATGGAGTTTTGAATGAGAAGGTATTTGTGTCTCAACCTCCTGATTTTGAACATCCAAAGTTTCCAGATCATGTATATAAACTGGACAAAGCCTTGTATGGGCTTAAACAAGAACCTAGAGCTTGGTATGACACTCTATCTAAATACCTCCTTGGCAAAGGATTCACCAAGGTCCATATTGATAACACTCTGTTTATCAAGAAATATGGGGAAGACCAGCTACTCATCCAAGTCTATGTTGATGACATTATTTTTGGATCATCAAATGAAGATTTGTGCACAGAATTTGGGGAAATCATGAAGAATCAGTTTGAGATGAGTATGATTAGTGAGCTCACATTCTTCTTAGGTCCAAGTCAAACAAATGAAGGAAGGAATCTTCATTAACCAAGCCAAGTATACAAGGGACATGATCAAAAACTTTGATATGCAAACTGCCTATCCAGCTAGAACCCCTCTGTCAACAACAACCAAACTCCATGCTAATCCTGATGGCCAGAGTGTGAATCAAACACTATATAGGAGTTATATTGGATCACTCCTATATGTGACAGCCTCCATACCTGATATCATGTTTAGTGTTTGCCTTTGTGCAAGATTTCAAGCCAATCCTAAAGAATCTCATCTCTCAGCTGTCAAGAGAATTTTGAGATATCTCAAAGGAACACCTGACTATGGCCTTTGGTATCCCACTGAATCCCCATTCTCCCTAATTGGTTTCACTGATTCAGATTATGCTGGATATAATTTGGATAGGAAATCCACAAGTGGTGGATGTCAGTTCATTGGATCAAGAATAATTTCTTGGTCAAGCAAGAAGCAAACCTCAGTAGCTACCTCAACAGCTGAGGCTGAGTATATTGCTGCTGGTCTGTGCTGCTCTCAAATCCTTTATCTCAAAAGTCAACTCCAAGACTTTGGGATGGACCTGTCAAACATTCCCATTTTCTGTGACAATTCAAGCACCATTGCCATGACAGAAAATCCAGTTCAACACTCCAAGACCAAACATATTGAAGTTAGGCATCACTTCATTAGGGATCATGTTGAAAAAGGAAATATCAACTTAGCTAAGGTATGCACTAAAGACAATGTGTCTGACATCCTAACAAAAGCCATGGATGAGAAAAGATTTGAGATGCTAAGGGCAATGCTAGGAAAGATTAATTTGCCAAAATAAAATATTTTCATTAATCAAAGCAACATTACAAATGATTGCTGTCAACAGTTGAGGATCTGACAGCTAACCATAATTCTACATAAAAACCTACAATATCTTAAACCAAACCTCATCCTTCCAAACACATCAGTACTCAATCACAAAAGCAACCTCAAAACCATACTACCAAAAGCTTCATAAACCCTCCCTTCTCTCATAGCTAATCCTCACACAGGCTTTGACAGCTAAGAATTCTATCCTTGACTGTTCCTTGGCTGATCCTGGATATCCTCATCTGTAAACCCATACTCATTATAGGCAACATCAGGAGCCTCATAAACATTCTCCTTGATGTTCCCATACCTTTCCAACCATACTGGATGCCTCTTCATGAAAGGGCCAACTGCTGTTGTTGAGAATTGTAAAGAAGGACACACCCTCCTTGGCCAACATTCCTCAACAACATTGTAAGGAGGATATTCACTCAATGGAGAGACAAAGCTAAAGGTCCCTGAAGTATTTGCACTCTCCTGTGCAATAATAGCTTGATCAGATTGTGGACCTACACCCTCCTCCTCATTCATTACTGCTGGACTCAAATACTTCAGAAACTTTGAGAACAACCTCATATAAGCCCTTGAAGGAGAACTTTGCACTCCTTCAAAGTTGTCTCCAGTTCCCTCAAGAACTGCTTAACTCAATGAGAGTGAATCCCTTGTTACTGCTGTGAATTCTCTGACAGCTAAGAACTCAGGTTGACCAATAGGAGTGTCAATCTTAATCCTTTCTTGGTTGTCAAGCTTCACAAGTTCACCTAAAGTGTAGACTCTCTCTACACCTGCCCCAACCTGTTTACTGGACTCGCCCTCATTCCTCTTTCCAAACAGCTTAACCTTAGCTGTCTGACCAACCTGACCCTCACAAACCACCTTAGCCTTACCCTTATCCCTAGCTATCTCCTTCAATCTATTTTTCTCACTCTCTATCAATGCTAGCCTCTCTTCCTCCCAAAACTTTCTCCTTATCTCCCTCTCTCTCAACTCTTCTTCCTTACTTGGATCATCACTATGCATTTGATCCACCTCCTGTTCTAGACCATTATCAGTTTGTATTTGGTAAGACAAAAACTCCCTCTCAAACCTCTCCTCCCTAGTTTCCTGTAACCTTGGACTCTTGAAAACCAATTTCTTTGCTGTCTTAGCCATCTTGCTAGGACTAAACATTGAAACCAATCTTCCCATTTGCTATATGACTGAAATGAATTTGATAAAACTCATCATCTGATTCATTTCCTTTTATAGACAAGTTTAGTTCAGTCAATATAGAGGCAATGATCATTCAAAATAGACTTGGCTGGTCATCAAGTCTGACATGTACATCTATGATTTGAGCTCTTGCCAAATCGAGGTTATTGGAACTTGCCACTAACACAAACTCATTTACTTCTCTGATAATTCCCTCTGAAAATTCGCCTCTGTGTACGGAATTTACTCCCATGTTTTATGGGAAGTTAGTGCAAGAAATGAGTGGGGGACAAATATCACTATTCATGAACAGTCACTTCCTTAAATGCAATTTTTTAACCGTTGCCCAAACCTCGTTTTAGCCATTTAAACTATACAAATTCCCTCCTCATTAACCTCTAATCTTGCGAAACTAATCCTTCCTCAACAAACATACTCTACCCATCTAAATCTCCTCTCTGAATCTCTCTGTTTTTCAAAAAAACCCTAATTCTCTGTTTACTCAACAATGGCATACACTGAAGCTCATGGCTATTTTATCAAGCCTGATTTTTATAATCATGAAGTTGGAGCTCTCATCAAAACCTTGCTTGAATCCAACCATCTATGCAAAATGATGGAAGCTCAACCTCCAATTTACGAAAAATTGTGCAGAGAAATTTACATGACTGGAGAGAGACTGTTAAGTGGAGCCATTCGAGCCACATTGAGGGGACTGAGATTCATGTGTCTCCTAAAGTTGTTTCTGAAATCTACAGTATCCCAATGAAGAATGGAACTCTCAGCAACATTTGGGACAGAAAAGATAACACCTTGGAAGAGTTCTACAAAAGATTCTTTGATGAACCCAACAGCAACTATCAAGTGGTACAGGACAAACCCATTAAAAAAAGGGTCTCTTGATTAGTTCTAATCAACCCTAATGGATGTCATCATCAATGGGTTTGATGGAAAGCAATCCTCTTTTGATCAAATCAGTCCCAACGAATGGAAGCAAGCCCTGAGCCTGATGACTAAGGAAGTGAACTGGAGTGTAGCCCTCCTGCACAACTATCAACTGGCCACATCTCCTTCACCATGAAATTCAAGAAGCAAACCCCGAGAATGAACAACTTCAAGTTCTTGAGTGGGATTCTACACCATCTGATTCCAAAGCTAAACCCTCCTCTAAAAGATCACTGGCTTGAGACTACCAATCTTGTACAAACAAAGAGCTTCAGCTTGAGCACATTCAGGCTCAAAGGAAAGAAAAGATTGGATCTTGGAGATGAAGCTTTTGGAAATCTTGAAGAAACAACACAAAGGCTGAGAGAGAAGACTGAGAAGGAAATGAAGATGTGGAGATCATTAGTCCACATGGTGAATGACAAAAGGTCAAAAAGAAAGCATGACAAAGGTGTTGTGATCAAAGAAAGGCTCAATAGACCACACCTAGTAAAATTGGAAAAAGGATTGCCAAAGCTGCAATGAAGAAAACTGGGAAAGGAAAGAAGCTATCCAAAGGAAAGAAGGTGCAAGATGTGGTTGAACAAGTGGCTGAACAAGTGGATGATCAAGTGACTGACAAAGGAAAACAGATTGCTGAAGAATAACCTGCTGATAGTGAAGAAACTCAATCAGACCCCATTTTTAGAGATATTGATGAATTTATTGGTGAAGATGAAGCCAATCAAGATGATGAGTATGATGAACAGCTAAGGAGAGCCCTTGCTGAATCCCTAGTTGATGCTATGCACAGAACAGCCAAGACAGGGCAAACATCTGGGACAGCTATGAATGCCCAAGGTCTGACAGCTAAGGTTTCTGAACCTGCTAGAACTTCAACTGAGGTAACTCCTATCCCCTCTCTTTCAATAAACAGCTTCTCTAGGAAGAGAAAATTGGATAAGAATGCTCCCCTCTCCAAAAAGCTGAAACCAAATACTCCTCATCCCTCACCAACCAAAGAACAATCCAATTCACCCCCTATCTTTATAGCCCAAGAAATACTCAACCTGAATTCTTCCAACCTGAGCTCAAATGAGCCAAGTGTTGAAAATGAAATGGCGAACACCTCTGATTCTGAAAAAGATGACCCTTAGTTAAGGGGGAACAGCAGTCACCAATCCCCTGATCTGACAACTAAGCCTTCCCTATCCCAATCATCACCTATTTCAAGTCCATCTCAAGCTCCACCTATCCCTGAAAATATCCTCAAGGCTTCTGAAGGATTGACCTTTGAAGGACACCCTGAATTGCTTCCCACTGTCATCACCTACTTGAGAACCTTGTTAACTGAGGATGATATGTTGAAAGCTCTAGATTTTATCAAAACTAGAGATAGGGCCAAGAAGTTAAGCAAGTCTGATAGTGAAACCCCATCCAAACCTGTTGAAAATGTTAAACCTCAATCTCCCCCTAAATCTTCCTCTGACAGTGAACCCCTTCTAGCTTGTGAACCTTAGATTCTTTATTGTGAAATTGATTTCTCATTTCCCTCAATCATGGCTGCCCACCAAAGATTTAAGGGAATCACTCACTTCCCTGAAATTGCCAACACAAACATCATTGCCAATCCTTGGCTGTTAAGCAAGAATGCCATCATTATCCATGCCAGAAACAGAAGTGGGCTCATCATGTTTGGGCATGAGGAATGGAAGAAATACAGATCTGCTCTTTCCTCATCCTTCTTTCATACAGCCCCTATATTACCCAATTTCATGGACCTATCAACCATTATTGACTGGGAAGTTTTGTTCTCCCAATTCCTGTCAACCAATCTCAATGAATGCATCTACATGCCCTCCTCCCTTGTCTATGTCTTTGTGTAGACTTGACCAAAGATTTGTATTGGAGAATCTGCAGCACACAGCCAAAATCATGGCTGTCATTGCCAAGCCAAATCTGACAGCCATGTTTCCCCCTACCACTTCAGAACCACCTCCCTTCATTCCCCCAAATACTAGATCTCTCCAATTAAACCTCCCATCAAACTTCAACCCCTCAGCATATGTGCCTCTCTATCATGTGACCATCACTGACATGCAAAAATTCACAAGGACCATGATCACCAAGATGAGCCACATATTGGAAGTCTCAGTTGGTGCCAAACCAGAAATGAAGAAATCCAAGGGAAAGCCAATTGATTCTGATGAGGAAGCCATTAACCTGGGAAAAAGAGCTTCTGGTGCTGCTGCTAAGGTCATAGTGTCAAGTGATGATGAAGATTATGAGCAAGTAAAGCAAGTGCATTAGTCTACAACCTCAGCTGTTCTCACTGTCCCCACAGAACCTCATCACTATCCAGCTCAACCAACCCTCTCTTTGCAGTCAAACCCTTTCTTCTCTAACTTATTTTCAGGAACCAGAGGTCAAAGTTCTAGAGGAAAGAGTGCTCCCAAATGGGGTACTTTAAGGATAAGGGATGATCAAGAACCATTGTCCAAAGCTGTGCTCAAGGCAAGACAAGATCATACCTTTACCTATGATGATGAGATGAGCTGGGAGTGGAACAAAGAGATGTACTACAGAGGTGTAGAAGAAAAGATGAGGAAGGAGTTGCTATCTGAAAGAGATGAAATCCTTACAGCAAGAAGAGAGAGAAGAATTTTCAGATTAGAATTTTTTTTTTGGCTAAGTCTTTTAATCTCTTCTTTTTATCCCCTGTCTTAAACACATTTTATTTTGGATAATGTTTGTGTTTTGGCTCTTGTGATTGAATCAAGAAGATTGATTTTGTCGTCATTGGTATATTCAATTCATAAGCTATCTTGCAGGTCATATCTTTATTAGATATATTACTTTGCCAAAAAGGGGGAAATTGTTAGGACCTAACTATGTAAACTACATAGTTATATATGGTTTTGACAAAGAAACATATCCAATGTTATCTGACAGCCAAGATAACTCATAAACATTGGACAGCCAAGCGATGGACAGCCAAACCAAAGACTCAACCTGCTCATCCCATTAATCAACTTGACAGCAATGATCAAATAAAAACCAATCAAATAAATCAATATATTTAATTACAAAGTGATCATTACATGTCATCTATCCAATTCCTTGACTCCTAATCATCCAAATCAAAGAGCTAAACCTGACAGCTAAGAATCTCAATAGCAGAGGTCTCATGCCTCTGACAGCTATGATCTGCAAAGACAACAACAATAATGTATCTCTGTGATGACCAAGGTGTGCCTTGCCCAAATCTCTCAACAGAAGTTGCCATGTCATCTCCATGAAGATCCTCTACTCAAAGGTTGCATATTCCAGCCTGTTATCATCCAGTCAACAAGGCCCTAAATGCAAACACTGTTTCACCCACATTCATTTACTGCCTTGTCTCCTCCAATGGCTATATTCCAGCTTATAAAAGGAAACCTCCTTGACTGAAGACACTGCCCTTCCACACACAACTTTTGCAACCTTCCCTTCACCCTTGCATACCTGCAAACCTGCAACCAATCATCAAACAATTCTGAGACACTTGAGACTGTACTTCAGGTGTATAAACAATATTGTAAACCACTTAAGACTGACTTTAAGTGTGTTCTGTAATTTTCTTCATAACAAGCAAATCCCTAATTGACTGTACTAATTAGGAAGAGGAGGTTCAAGGAACTTGCCTAATCAATCATTGTAAATCTTAAAGGGAACTAGATTATAGTGGATTGATCTCACTTGTCAAGGCTGACAGTGAGGGTGGACGTAGGAGGAGTGAACTCTGAACCACCTTAAAATTATTGTGTCATTTGGTATTATCACACATAAACACACACACACCTACACACACTTACACCAATCACTTTGTCTTTACATTATTTCACTTTATTTATTCAACTGCACATTATACTCTTGCTTTTTGATCAGTTAATATCTGATAGCTAAGAATCAATCTCAGCTGTCAAAGCTTAACTGCCTAATCTTCCTTTAACTGATTAAGCAAACTGGACCTTTCACATTGCAACTGCATATAAAAGATAATAATCTTTACGGATTCTCTAATGACTGTTTACTGACGATATCATAGTGTTATCCATATACTTGTAATAAACCTTCTTTTCCACTACTTACCGAAGATATTTTACTATTCCTCAGACTGCAGATATGTATTACAGGCTATCTAGCTGTGCTGGGTATGTCGAGAAGGTAAAGGTGCCCCTTCTTTGCATTGGTGCTATGGATGATCCTGTCTTTACGAATGAAGCTATTATTTGGGACGAGTGCAGGTACTAAGCTCATTGTAGCTATTTTAATAGATGTTCTAAAGAAGTTGACTTCTAAAATTCTAGTAGCAAATATGCATAAAAATACTTCCTATCGATCTTATAAACTTCTAATTACGCAAGTATACAAAACTCATTTCAGTCCTTCTCTAAGGGAGATTAATGTACTTCAAAGAGAAACGTCAGGATGCATAATACTGTTTGATGCAAACACCAGAAAAGGCTAGGTCAGATACAGAGTGTAGTCTCAGAGAACCAAATGCATACCTTGTTTGAATCTGAAATCATATAAAATTGAGACTCTAACTTGTTATCGTAGAGACGATTTTTGAGTAATGTTATTTGTAGTGTTATGTCAGCTTTAGCTTCCAATTTGAATTTCTAACTGAAACGTAGATAAGGGTCTGATCTTTCATTCAATAATTATGAAATAAGCCAAATGAAGCAGGAAATAACAAAAATAATTGGAACCCATGTTAATGTTAATGCAGGTGTATGCAGGCCTGAGGGTAGTTCATCTCTTTCTGGTGTATGCAGGCCTGAGGGTAGTTTATCTCTTTCTGGTGTATGCAAGCCTGAGGCTAAAGGCATAAGACTCCAAAAAACACCAACAATCATGATAGACAAGACGATACAAAGGTTCTGGATCAAGTTTATCATCTTTGAAATGATAAACAAAAGGGTATGATCTCTAATTAATTGACTCAAGAGTTGTTTTCCTTCTATTTAGATTGACATTGTGCATGTCCAGTATTGGTTATACTTTCATTAGTTGTTTTCGGCTGCAGTTTTAAAGGTTCTGTATGTTCATATATGATTTTGCCTTGATGTAACATTGTGCATGTCCAGTATTGGTTATACTTCTGTTCTTGTACTTATAGTTTACCTTCATTTTTATGTTGTTTTTTAGAATTTAGAGAACGTTGAATTTGTTTTTTCATGTTTTTGGTGAATGTTTAATTGAGTTGTATCAGAATGTTGGTATTTTGGTATTTGAACAGGTTGCAGGTGGCTTTCTAAATAATTAATTTTTTTTTAAATTCTGTACAATTTACCGGCGGAATTTTTGTCGGTATTTTTTAAAAATAAACTGTTAAAAGCTTCACTGACGGAAAAGTCCATCGGTAAATTCTGTAATTACCTATGGACATTTCCGTCGGCAATATTACCGACGAATTCCGAATTCGCGATGGATTTTATAACGTTAGCAAGGGATTTTTCTGTCGCTATATCACCGATGGACATACATTACCGTCATTAAGCATTTACCGACGAGAGTTTTAGCTAGGGAATTATTTCGACGTTAAAGTGTTTACCGACGAAAATTTTAGCTTTATCCATGGATTTTTATGTTGTTATTTTGCTGTTTTCTTGTAGTGAATTGTATGTTATAGAAAACACTAAAAAAAATTATATATAGTTCCTGCATTCATGCATTGCACGATTATCTCTTGTGATCAATTGTCTATTTCTCATTGTTGACACTATTTTAACTCTTGAATGTGAGAACTCTCCTAACTTGGGATAAAATTTCTTTGTTAAAACTTCCTTGTGATAATTATTATGGAGTGGGTGTAAAGATCACTTAGAAATACAAGTTGCCTCCGTTCATTTTGAAGCTTCCACTCATGTGCTCAATGCCAATGTCTTATTGTTGCATCACTTGAGAATTTTTTTTTGGCAAGCACTATGGTGTGAGAGTAAATAGCTCCTTCTCAGTGACTGATTCAATGCCAAATATGGAGACATTCTAAGAGGCTACATGATTGAGAGTTATCTCATTGACTTCCTGTTATCAAAATTTTGTCGATATGTGCTCTAAACATACCATGTTACACTTTATTGAGATTAAAATCTTCATTGTGTGTGCATTGCTTCTTATAATAGGTATATTGTAAAAATTAGGTCATTCGAAATTCTTGGTAAAAATATGATCAAATTTTTGTTGTTGCTAATGTTTCTTGACCTAATACTTCTAATGTGTTCAATGATAAGATTGTGATGAGGTGTTTAAGAGCTCTAGCAGTCAAAGGAGACTATATGGGATGTTGATCAATCAAGGATAATTTCCTTTTTCGGATTAAGGAAAGTAAATCTTGTCTCAAAATATGGTAAGTTGTTCAAATTTCCAATTCCTAATACATTATGATGATGGAATTTCAAAGGGGTAAAACACTAACCATCACACGGTTCCTTCTCCATCTAGTATTCAAAGTTCCAAGGTATGTGATCATTCCCCTCATCAATTTTGTGGTATAAGTTGTACAAACAAGTCAAATCACAACTCTCCTCACAACTCTCTCTCTCTCTCTCTCTCATCTCTCTTCTACTATTTTCTCTCTCCTCTAACAAAATTGCAAAAAATTACCTATGGCATCTTCATCCTCTGCTCCGACAACCACCAGATGTAATGCCATAGTGGCTGATTTAATCAACGAGCCACAATCCGAATGCCCAATGGGCATAAGCTCCCTCGGCCAACAACAAATGACCATCAATGTGGAGGATCAAGTTGTCCTATCGGCCGTGCATGCCGCCCTTCTTCCTCCATTATCGGGGACTCAGCGATCTCATCGTTTAATCGACTCAAGAAAGTCGGTTATTTTCCAAAGGGCTAAAGATGCTGCCGGACCGAGAAAGAGTTCTAGGGTTTCCATCCCCAAGGCAAAACCTATCGGTGCAAGAAGAAAATTAGTCTTACATGATTCATCGGATGAAGAAATTTCTCCAGTTCAAATGTCATCGCCATCTGAAGGGTTTAATGAGGACGACCAGTCGATCATGACTCTATTCAAGGCAAAATCGCCAGTTAAAAATAATGCAACTCCGGCTAGGGTTTAGGCAGAATCTCCGGCTAGGGTTCAGGCGACAGTTCAAGGGGAGAACAGTCTTAGAAGACAAACAAAGAGCTCGAAAAGGAACGAGGTTGCTCCGGTGTTGACAGAAGAAGGTTCGTCATCTCAATTCGATGTCTCAAGTGATGCTACTGCCTCTCTAGGCACTGAAGATACATTGAGTGACACTGAAGTTCACAGCCGGAAGAAGCCTAGAAAAGCCCTCCTGTGTAACCAACTACACTGGCAGTTTTGCGCACAACTCCTTTCACAACTGCTCAAGCAAGTGGCAGTTCAGTTTCAAAATCCTCAACTCGAACACGTAAGTCTGCTATTCGTATTCCTTCTTCACCCTACAACCTGAATCATAAATACAACTCTCTCTTTTATTCCCCTGAGGCTGAAAGTCATTTCTTAACCAATTTTCATCGGGCTTTTGTGGTTGAAAAGAAGAGGAATCTTGCCATTTTTGAAATACTGGGTTTGGTTGAGTTTTTTTCTGAAAGGGTCTAGATTTTTCGTTAGATTTCCCCATTCCCTATTACAGATCCCTTGTGCTTGAATTTTTTGCAAATCTGAGTCAGGATGTAGGAGTTGATAGATCACCCAACTTTGGGAAAGTGTTTGTGCGGGATCAGGTGGTAGACTTTAGTCCCTCTAGAATTAATGTTTTTCTTGGAACCCCTGATTCTCCCCTTGATTCTCTACCAACTGACTATGATGAGGTCGTAAAGACTGTCTCTGGGCGAGAATGTCCAAATGGGTATCTGGGTTTAGAACAAACCAATTGACAAAATTGTTTGTACTTTTGCACCATATTTTGCGATCCAACTGGCTCCCTACTTCAAATTCCTCATTTGTCACAAAAGATCAGATTTTACTCCTGCTTAGGATTGGTGAGAATAAGTTCAATTTGGGGAATACAATTTTTGATACTATTTTGAGCTTTGCGGAAAATGTCAATACAAACTATGCCCTCCCTCACCCGAGCCTGATCTATGCTATGCTGAAAGACCAAGGGGTTGAGGATATCCCCAGGGAAACCTTGTCCATCATTTCTGAACAATTTAAGGTACCCAAGACCATGGATGATAGCTCCCGCTTTGATGACCTTGCCAAATTTTCTGGGCTCACTTCGTCTTCAACTTCTGTGCAACAACCTGCACCGACAGTTGTGCCCACAACTGTGCGCACAACCTTGCACACAGCAGCTGCACCAGATAGAAATGCCATTCAGGCCCAGTTTGTTGTGTTCCGAGCTCAGATCACCTCTCACAGGGCTGAGATTGAAGGTAAGCAAATTCTGATAGCTGGGTTGGAGAAAAGCATTCCTGTGTTGGAAGAAGTGCTTTCTGGTTCCTCTTAACTAGGGGGAGAAATGTCAAAGGTAGGGGAAGCTAAAGCTGCAAGAGATGATGCTGAAGATCTGGAGTTTGATATCGAACGTGATGTTGATGATACTGCTACAGAAATGGAGAAAGAATTTCTGGGAGAAGACATTTACTGTGATCTTTGAAAATATTTGGTTTGTAATAACTTTGTTTCAAATACTCAGTAGTTAAATATTTAGTAAGTGTGTGTTTTTTTTTTTTTTTTGATTTAACAAATGGTTTTGCAGGTTTTTGTTCAGAACCACAAAGATAGGGAGAGATTGAAAGAGTATGAAAATACTCTTAGATCTTTTATTTAATCTTTGTGATTCTGAATAAATTTAATTAGTGTATATATATACTCCCTCCGTCCCAGAAAATGCTTCACCTTTTACCCAAAATGGCATCCCGTTTGAAGCTTCACCTTTCCTAAAATGGAAAAGTTTTATTAATATTTTATTATCCCACTAACTATTCCCTCCACTCATTCTCTCTCCTAATTCACTATTACACTCACAACACTATTTAAATTTACTATTTCCTCCACTATTTCTCTCTCCTCTTTTCAAATTACACTCACAACATTTTTTCTTCCCACTTTTTTTCTTAATTTGCGTGTCGGGCCTAAAATGGTGAAGGATTTCCTGGGACGGAGGGAGTGTATATATATATATATATATATATATATATATATATATATATATATATATATATATATATATATATATATATATTACATAAATAGATTAGGAAAATAATTTTAAATATAGAGTTAGGTGTTGACTAACATTTGACTTTTTGTTTAGATATGTTTTCATGTATTTTAGGTAGGAAACTCAATGAAGGAATGACTCTTGGTGATAAGGAAAGTATCCAGATTTACAGGGGAAGAGATTGGAAGATCGAATCCTTGTTGAAGAAGGATTACTTGGTCCTTTATAAATAGAAGACGTCCGTCCCCATTTGTAGCTACGGATTTCATGAGATCAATACGGAGCAATTGAGAGAGAATTCCTTGAGTGTTCTTTTCTTGTGTTTTGAAGATCGTAGATTGATACTTCGAGATTGATTTGATGTTTTTATAGTTCTTAGATTAGAACTCGGTTTTGATCTTTCGTAGATTGTTTTTCTTTTCATTGTATTTGTTTACTGTGCAACTTGTTCGCTAAACAAGGTTACAGTTTTATGAAATGGTTTTCAGCAAGATGTTCTTGCTGATGTTTTTGTATTTAAATTCTGTTTATTAAGTTATTTTTCGGAAAAAGTTGTTTATTCTGTTGTGTTGACACTTGTGTGCACAACTGTACACACAAGTCTGTGCACTATTGGTTACAATCCTAGCTACAATTCTTTCATACTACATTGTTGTCAATAGAAAAATTTTAGAGCTTCAATCAAATAATAATCAAATAATTTGCCTAGGGCCCATAATTCACAGGACCGTTGTATTATTAATCATGTCGTGACTATTTATAAAACAAAATCTCTAAATAATTTTAACGCGCACGCTTATCACTTGTGGTTTTATTTAGGGAGGAGAAACCTTTTAATTTGGAATGTGTACTTGAGTCAGATTTTTGTTTTCAAATATTAAAATAGCAACAAGAAGGAACTCGATAGTAATAAAGTAGCTGATTATATATGTAGGACCGATTTAATTTTTAAGTTAGCATTATTTCCACACAAAATAATAAAACTGAGAGCTGCGGTTAGGAACTGAGAGATAACTCTCAGTCAAGTTCAACCAAGTTTTATCTATCATGTTCATTTCCTGTTTTTTCTTTCAGACCCATCTCTCTCTCTCTCTCTCTCTCTCTCTCTCTCTCTCTCTATATATATATATATATATATATATATATATATATATATATATATATATATATATATATATATATATATATATATATATCCCATGGTTGTGATGTATGTAGGATTTGGTTAATTAGTAATGGATCATAAATATTAATTAATCTCAAAACCAATTTGATCACTATTTGGATCAAATTAATAACCACGTCCCAAAAAAAATGGACCAGGGCTAATCTTGTTTATTCTCCACTTCCCTTCAAATTAGATTACATAAACAAACTTCTCTATGATAAACTAACTTAATTTTACCAAATCATCTATCAACTCCTACCTATAGTTAAGCATGGAAATGGAATCAAGACTTAGCCCTTCCATGAGAACACCTCTCCTTATAGTTAGTTGCATCCTTCTTTCCATTGGCTTCTGTGCCAGCCCTCTTGTCACGCGCTTATATTTCATTCATGGTGGTAGTAGATTATGGCTTTGCGCGTTTTCAGAAAGCGCAGGTTTCATAATCTCTCCATTCCTCCTTATAATTGCCTACTTTGTGCGAGGACCCAAAAAATCCAAAATGTTTTACATGAATACTCATCTCATATTATCTGCAGCAGTCATTGGCCTCCTCAGTGGCCTTGACAGCTACCTCTATGCTTACGGCTCGTCTCGCCTACCTGTATCCACTTCTTCGCTCATTGTTGCATCACAACTTGCTTTTACTGCTGTTTTCGCCTTTCTTTTGGTCAAACAAAAGTTCACCTCATTTTCAATAAACGCAATTGTTTTGTTGACCATGGGAGCTGGGATGTTAGCGATGCATGCAAGTAGTGATAGACCGAAAGGGGATTCAAAGAAGCAGTATTTATTAGGGTTTGTGATGACACTAGGGGCGTCCTCTTTAAATGGATTAATTTTTGTAATAACCCAAAAATTTTCGAGGACTATTTGATAAACTGTTAAAATTTCACTTAGGCTTTTAGAGGGACTAATATTTGTATTAAAGTCGTAGAATTATATTATGTGGGTTAAATTATTTAAATGAGTTGGACTTTGGTATTGGGCTTAGGTTTAGTAGAACCCTTTTATAAATACTCATTTTTAATAATTTGTTTTAATAATTAAATTGTTTCCTTAAATTAAATTATTTAAAATTACCTTTTTAATAAAAAGATGGAAGTAATGGGCTTAAGTTGTTATTGGACAAAGATTTTTGTGGACTTATTTTATTGGGCTTGGACTACCTAATTAGCTTAGAATTTGAAAATAATATAAATACATATTATCTAGTAGGGTTACAATATTTTATTAAACAAAGAATTAGAGAAGAATTAGAGAAGAGGGAGGCGGCACATCTCTGTTGAACAACCGTGAGAGAGAGAAAGTTGGAAGAAAGAAAAAGCTGGAAGGCCAAATCAAACCAAGGTTTGTATTTGTATTCGTTTCGTCCCATAATTATTATTCTTGAATTTTAAAAGAACTTAGAAAATCCTAGAAACTTTTGAGATTAGATTGAGGTTTTTATTATGAATATTATTGGTTAAGGAAGAATTAATTTAAGGACATTAAATTGAATTAGATATGAATTTTTGAAATTCTAAAACCATTTAATTCTAGGTTTAGTCATTCTTGGATTTCTAATGGTTTAATCTTAGAGTTTAATTAATGAATTGAGGGTTTGATTATTGGGAAATTGTAGGTTATAATGATGTAACCCTAACCCTAGTTCATATTGTTTTGAAATTGAATCAAACTCAATTAATATGATTAAAAGTATTTTTATTAAAGAATATATAAATTAAATAATGTGTTTAATGTGTGGGAAATAAAAAGAAGAACAAAAATCATATTTTGAAACACCCATGGTTCGGCCGAATTGGCCTAAGATGATTTTGGGTGTGTCTCTTTTTAGGTGTTAAGCTTTTGGTTTATTTTGTGTGAAAACAGTTAGTTTTTAAACTGAAAAGGGATCAAACTGCAAATTTTTCAAAGCTGAAAGGGTTAAATTCTGATTTCCAGTTAAGTTATTCACTGGACAGTTAACTTCAGGACTGAACTGAAAAGTTCAAAGGTTCTGAGGGACTGTTATGTGATTTTGAAAATTCGAAGGACTGTTTTGCAATTACTGAAAAGTTGAAGGACTGTTTTGTAATTTTTCAAAAGTTGAGGGACTGTTTTGTAATTTTTCAAAAGTTGAGGGACTGTTTTGAAATTTTCCAAAAGTTGAGGGACTATTTTGTAAAATTCTGAAAGTTAAGTGACCTCTTTGTAAATTTTAGAAAGTTAAAGGACTTTATTGAAATTAAGAAAACCTAAAAGAACCTTTTGAAATTTAGGGGAAGTCCAAAGACCTTAAAGGAATTATATCAAAGGAAAAGAAGTAGAATAACACTTTAAGATTAAGAAGGAATACTAAAAGACTTAGGTTCCAAAGTATTAGAGTTCGAAATAGAAAGTTTCTAAGGTTAGGAAACTGCTAAATTAGGAAAGTTTCTAAAAATAGAAAAGTTAATTAACCAGTTACGGTTGAGTACGAGAGTAACTCATAGGTTAACTAAGGAAAGAAAGTATAGGTACATAAGAAGTGATAACGATTACTTGTGCCTAAGTTATGTTATTCCATGATTGTAGATTTCGCATAAAGGCAATTGCTTAAGGAAGGAAAGCAAAGCTAAGGTAAGGGATTATACATCTTTAAGTTAATTGTTTTCCGCTCCGTTTCATTATGTAGGCTTCCGCATATTTCTTGGCGATGTACGTTCATTTGATACGAAAAAGCTGACCTCGCGTCAGTATTTGTTTTGACTCCCTCGGTTACCGTTATTTGCTAATCTTTTGTTATTCGGTTGCTATATCGTTCTTTGATTTCGAAAATACGAAAATTTTATTGTCTTTGTGAAAGTTCGTATTTTGTATAAAATGAGTTGATATGATATAACTTTGTTCCATTAATGATCACTAAGTTAGACAACCTGCTCCGGCGGGGTATATTTGATATTTTGGCCTTCGGGCAAACTTAGTTCACCGCTTCAATGTAGTTGTGGTGCACTGTTTAGGACTCTGCGGAGTCAACCTTTGTGCCCTTTGTGGGATTTCGAACCCTTTGTGGGTATTAGTGCTCTTTGTGGGCTTTTGTTCCCTTTGTGGGATTTTGGTTTGATAAGGTCAGTGGACCACTTATGTGATCATGATGTCTGTGAATGATTTGATTATCTACTTTGGTATGGGACAGTTGTAGATAACTAGATCATTCGAGTCAACTTTGTTCAGCTTATCAGTCCTTTGAATTTCCTTATAATCTGTGAGTGGTTTAGTTAGTTAAAGCTGGTATGGGACAGTTTTAAATAAGTAAACCATTCGAGTCAATTTGAATCGATTTCGTCATCATTTGGAACTCCAAAATATTTGTCAACTCAGTTTGTGAAGCCTTTGAGATTTTGAAAGACATGTGATTTGAGAATTTGTTAAATAATGATTTCGAAATTGTACTTCGTTGTGTCTTCGATTGTTATTTGAAATTTGCATCGTTTGATATTTCTTCAGGTCAACTCCTCCTTAGTAACCGGAGGGGTTGTATATGAACTTACTGGGCATTGTTCGCTCACCCTTTCATACTCTTTTTCTTCCAGATTTCAGATAGAAAAAATGTGAAACGGTTCGGGAGCACTTCATAAGGAGTTCAAGAATCTTTTTTAGCTTATTTCATTTTAGATCTTTAGTCAGTTAATGCAGTTATTGAGAATTGTAAGACTATAAAGAATTTGGTTGAGCTAGTGGATTGTACTAGCCGTTGAAAGTGTTACCGTTTTTCAGCATTTAAGTTATTTCAAATTGTGGTTAGTGTTTGAATTATGGTTTTAGTAGCCGTTGGAGGTTATTTTATTATCAATTAAGTATTATTATTGTTGTGGAAATTCGGGGTCGTTACAGTTGGTATCAGAGCTTTGGCTTTAGATCCTTGGGAGTTTAGGCTGTATGAGGATAAGTTTGATTTGAGCCTTTAAATCTTTGGGAGTTTAGAATGGGTAAGGATAAGTTTATTTTTTGGCTTTAGATCTTTGGAAATTTAGGATGTATGAGCATAAGTTTGATTTGAACCTTTAGATTTTTGGGAGTTTAGTTTGTATGAAGATAAGTTTGATTTTGGCTTTAGATCTTTGGGAGTTTAGAATGTGTGAGGACAAGTTTGATTTGAGCCTTAGGTTTGACCTCAGTGTCATTCTTGGAGTATTTAGTGTAGATTGATATGATAAGATTAGTTGCTTCATCGAATTATGAAAGTTTAAAGGACTAAACTTCTTTTAAGGGGGTAAGAATGTAATAACCCAAAAATTTTCGAGGACTATTTGATAAACTGTTAAAATTTCACTTAGGCTTTTAGAGGGACTAATATTTGTATTAAAGTCGTAGAATTATATTATGTGGGTTAAATTATTTAAATGAGTTGGACTTTGGTATTGGGCTTAGGTTTAGTAGAACCCTTTTATAAATACTCATTTTTAATAATTTGTTTTAATAATTAAATTGTTTTCTTAAATTAAATTATTTAAAATTACCTTTTTAATAAAAAGATGGAAGTAATGGGCTTAAGTTGTTATTGGACAAAGATTTTTGTGGACTTATTTTATTGTGCTTGGACTACCTAATTAGCTTAGAATTTGAAAATAATATAAATACATATTATCTAGTAGGGTTACAATATTTTATTAAACAAAGAATTAGAGAAGAATTAGAGAAGAGGGAGGCGGCACATCTCTGTTGAACAACCGTGAGAGAGAGAAAGTTGGAAGAAAGAAAAAGCTGGAAGGCCAAACCAAACCAAGGTTTGTATTTGTATTCGTTTCGTCCCATAATTATTATTCTTGAATTTTAAAAGAACTTAGAAAATCCTAGAAACTTTTGAGATTAGATTGAGGTTTTTATTATGAATATTATTGGTTAAGGAAGAATTAATTTAAGGACATTAAATTGAATTAGATATGAATTTTTGAAATTCTAAAACCATTTAATTCTAGGTTTAGTCATTCTTGGATTTCTAATGGTTTAATCTTAGAGTTTAATTAATGAATTGAGGGTTTGATTATTGGGAAATTGTAGGTTATAATGATGTAACCCTAACCCTAGTTCATATTGTTTTGAAATTGAATCAAACTCAATTAATATGATTAAAAGTATTTTTATTAAAGAATATATAAATTAAATAATGTGTTTAATGTGTGGGAAATAAAAAGAAGAACAAAAATCATATTTTTGAAACACCCATGGTTCGGCCGAATTGGCCTAAGATGATTTTGGGTGTGTCTCTTTTTAGGTGTTAAGCTTTTGGTTTATTTTGTGTGAAAATAGTTAGTTTTTAAACGAAAAGGGATCAAGCTGCAAATTTTTCAAAGCCGAAAGGGTTAAATTACGATTTCCAGTTAAGTTATTCACTGGACAGTTAACTTCAGGACCGAACTGAAAAGTTCAAAGGTTACGAGGGACTGTTATGTGATTTTGAAAATTCGAAGGACTTGTTTTGCAATTACTGAAAAGTTGAAGGACTTGTTTTGTAATTTTTCAAAAGTTGAGGGACTGTTTTGTAATTTTTCAAAAGTTGAGGGACTGTTTTGAAATTTTCCAAAAGTTGAGGGACTATTTTGTAAAATTCTGAAAGTTAAGTGACCTCTTTGTAAATTTTAGAAAGTTAAAGGACTTTATTGAAATTAAGAAAACCTAAAAGAACCTTTTGAAATTTAGGGAAGTCCAAAGACCTTAAAGGAATTATATCAAAGGAAAAGAAGTAGAATAACACTTTAAGATTAAGAAGGAATACTAAAAGACTTAGGTTCCAAAGTATTAGAGTTCGAAATAGAAAGTTTCTAAGGTTAGGAAAGCTGCTAAATTAGGAAAGTTTCTAAAAATAGAAAAGTTAATTAACCGATTACGGTTAGTCCGAGAGTAACTCATAGGTTAACTAAGGAAAGAAAGTATAGGTACATAAGAAGTGATAACGATTACTTGTGCCTAAGTTATGTTATTCCATGATTGTAGATTTCGCATAAAGGCAATTGCTTAAGGAAGGAAAGCAAAGCTAAGGTAAGGGATTATACATCTTTAAGTTAATTGTTTTCCGCTCCGTTTCATTATGTAGGCTTCCGCATATTTCTTGGCGATGTACGTTCATTTGATACGAAAAGCCGACCTCGCGTCGGTATTTGTTTTGACTCCTCGATTACCGTTATTTGCTAATCTTTTGTTATTCGGTTGCTATATCGTTCTTTGATTTCGAAAATACGAAAATTTTATTGTCTTTGTGAAAGTTCGTATTTTGTATAAAATGAGTTGATATGATATAACTTTGTTCCGTTAATGATCACTAAGTTAGACAACACCTTTCCGTGGTATATTTGATATTTTGGCCTTCGGGCAAACTTAGTTCACCGCTTCAATGTAGTTGTGGTGCACTGTTTAGGACTCTGCGGAGTCAACCTTTGTGCCCTTTGTGGGATTTCGAACCCTTTGTGGGTATTAGTGCTCTTTGTGGGCTTTTGTTCCCTTTGTGGGATTTTGGTTTGATAAGGTCAGTGGACCACTTATGTGATCATGATGTCTGTGAATGATTTGATTATCTACAGCTGGTATGGGACAGTTGTAGATAACTAGATCATTCGAGTCAACTTTGTTCAGCTTATCAGTCCTTTGAATTTCCTTATAATCTGTGAGTGGTTTAGTTAGTTAAAGCTGGTATGGGACAGTTTTAAATAAGTAAACCATTCGAGTCAATTTGAATTGATTTCGTCATCATTTGGAACTCCAAAATATTTGTCAACTCAGTTTGTGAAGCCTTTGAGATTTTGAAAGACATGTGATTTGAGAATTTGTTAAATAATGATTTCGAAATTGTACTTCGTTGTGTCTTCGATTGTTATTTGAAATTTGCATCGTTTGATATTTCTTCAGGTCAACTCCTCCTTAGTAACCGGAGGGGTTGTATATGAACTTACTGTAGGTGTTAGTGCCCTAGGCCTATAGAGATAGACCTTTATGTAATGTCATTGTTCATTTATATATGAGATTGTTTCTTTGATTGTTATATATGTTTGCATGTTTTATTATAATAATCGTGTCCCTAGTACTTATGAAGCACTATTATGAAGTCTAATGGATAATCATGTGATGATTATATGCATGGAGATGCACATTAGATTCATGGGTACTTGTTAGAGAACAAGGTACTGGACTTGACCCATTATGAGATCTATGTCATGGTCAAATGTCATAATTAGATCTCATATAGTCATATCATTGATATCCTTTGACCTGAGATTATCATCGTCTTCCGCTCGATGAATATCATGTTTGATATAGTTTAACGTTGTCTTTAACCGGATAACAATAAGGGCTATCATTGGCGTGGTATGATTCTTGTTGGGAAGAATGATAAGTCAAGATGGAAATTGTCCCTCGTAAAGAGAGATGTTTGCTAGGCCACTCGTAAGTAAGATTGATGTAGTGCATGGCCATGCCCGAATGAATTAATGTGATTAATGTCATTCGATTAAATCAATTTACTTGATAACGAGAAAGCATTGAACAATATGAGTTGGCGTGGACCATGACTCATGTTCAATATAACATCGTGTGACAATGGGATTGTGATATGTTCTATATAGGAAATCGAACTTGATATTATATTATTTGGGTAGGCATGATGGCTTGCTAGAGTCCGCTCATGTCTTATGAGGATCGATGTGATCGAACTCATTGCACAACATAATATAGTCCTATGGGGTCACACGCATCGAACGAATTGTCAAAAATGAAGAATATGGAGTTTTTGTTCTCGGGGACGACTCGTCCCGGGCCGGAACCAACTATTCCCCTTAAGGGGACGCGGTCGAAGGCGGGTGCCGGGGACGACTCGTCCCACAGGCGCTGACCGGCTCGACGCGAATTGACTTAAAACTAGGGTTTTCGCGAGGAAAAGTTTTATAACGTATAAATACTTACCCTGGTTGCCACTAGCCGTCAAGAGAACGTTTTGGCTTGAGAGAAACACCGAGAGTGGGAGATTTCAATTGAGAATTGAGAATCAAACACCACCAAATCCATTGTTCTTCATTGATTGAAAGGTGTTTCAATCAATTGGATCTAGCAATCCTCCTAGAAGAGTTCTAGGGTTCGTTACGCGCGTGGATAAACATAGAGGATCTTCGTTCATCAAGATCTTTGGTTCGTGATTCCCGTTCGTTCATCAAGGATTAACAAGATCATTCAATCTGGAATCGGGTCAAGTTTATCAAAGGCAAAAGCATTCAAGGTTGGTAATTCTATTTCATCTCTCTTAATTATTCATCTAGAACGGATTAGGGCTTGGGGTTTTTCGAGTTATTGCTTATTCCGCTGCGCATGGACCCTCGAAACCCTACGGTGGTATCGAGCCCCGTTCATGATGCTTAGTTAGATAATCATGATAATTATGTAATATGATTATATGAATTTTCATGATGTGCATGATCTAGAATATGAAATTGTATGAGTTTTACTTGAGAAGTAATAGTATATATAGATATACCATGATTATGAAATTGTAATATATATGATTAATATGATTAATCTAGATTATGGGATGTCAATTTCATTGATATGATTAATGTGATTAATCTAGGATATTTGTGATGTATTACTTGGTATATTGGTGGACACCAAAACCTTCCCACGGGCACTTCGATGGAAGTGTGGGATAATCTTGGAGCACGTGGCCGCGTACTAGTAATTGCTGATCAAATGTAATATGTGTTGCATCATTCCATGTTCATAATTATGTTCATATAGTTTTCATGAATCAACCTTGGGATGTAATTGATAAGCATGAAAAATTGAACCTTCTTTGTAATTTGAGTTTGTTTTATGCCACCCATGTTTAAACACTTGTGAGTACACGGGTAGTTTTATGTGGGCTCGCCATAGCGAGGTGCATTAATTCTATCTTTGTATGATCAAGATGAGCAAATAGTGGTTGCTATACGTTTAACATGGTTGAACTCAATTAGGCTATCAAAACGGTTTTGGGCCTAAGGCATAAGATGAGATTGAAACATGTGACATAAGATGTCTATAATCTCATAATGATCTAAGAGTCATATATAGATATGATTGATAAATGCTATCTACCTTTTAGTTTAATTTTGAGCTTGATCGTGCCATAGCCGACTTGAAATTAAATTAAAGTTGGGTCTTAGCCTATTAAATTATATTATGCATATTTGCATAAGAAGGTTATATAATTTAGTGGGAGTATTTATGAAATACGTTATTTAATCTCTTAAATGAAATCGGTACTTATATGTGTTCATATGTGTTGCATATTTTGTTGTAGAAATAGCATTAAACTATAATTAATCCTTATTATTGCGATTCGTCCTTATGAAGGACAAGTTCGAAAAGAACGGTACAAGTTTTTCTGATTTGATCAGATGCTCAAAAAGTGTTCTTAAGCAAAATTGTACGTTCTTGGCGAATCTATTCCTGCTGAACCCACTGCAAACGTTGCAAAGGACAGGTAAGGAGCAACATAAGAAACATTTAGATGATTCCTATGATGTTGTTTGCCCTATACTTGCCACCATGTTTAAAGGCTCTTAAGAAGAACCTTGAACACGTGGAAATTGCTTTTGTTCTAGCACAATGCATAAAAGGAAATGTTCCAAGTGCAAGCTAGACAAAAGATATATGTTGTGGTAAAGGCTTTTAATGCATGAGATGCAAAAGGAGCAATCCGCAAGTGTGTTAATGGTTAACACAAGAAAGGGGTTCAAAAGGAAAGGCAAGAAGGTAAAGCAAAGGTTGCTAAACCTAGGGCAAAAGTTGCCAAAGCCGAAGAGGCTAAACCCAAAGTGTCTCAAAAGGATGCAGTTTGCTACCGCTGCAATGAGATTGTTAATTGGAAGCAAAGTTGCAAGGCCTATTAGGAAGGCCTAAAAAGTGAAGAAGGGCAATATGATTGCTACTACTTCAAGTATCTATATGGTAGATATTTTCTTTTCGACTTCTTGTTCTTGGGTATATGATACCGGATATAGATCCCACATTTGTTTAAATGTGCAAGAAATAAAGAATAGAAAGCTACTCAAAGAAGGTGAATTAAACCTATGCGTAGTAATGAAGCAAGAGATTCTTTGCATTAGCCGTAGGGACTTATGAAGTCACTTTACCTTGTGGACTAGTACTTGTTTTGAACAAGTGTGACTACGTTCCTAATTTGAGTAGGAGTACCATTTTGTTTCTTATGAGGATGATGAAGGATATAAATTTTCTTATTGAGAATAAGAAGCTTTATATTTATTTAATAATATGTATTATTGTAATGCATATATCATTGAATGGTCTTCATATCCTTGATGTTAAGATACAAAATAATATTGAAGATATCTATAATATAAGCGTGAAATCTAAACCGAATGATGTGAACAACACGTTCACATGGCATTGCCGGCTTGGTCATATAAATGAGAAACGTATAATCTAAACTCCATTAACATGGACATTTAGACTCATATGATTATGAATCATTTGAGGTATGAGAATCTCGTTTATTTGGTAAAATGACCAAACCACCCTACACTAAGAGTAGTGGGAGGGCTAGTGACTTATTGATCCTAGTACATGAGATGTACATGGACCATTAAGCAGCATTGCTAGGGGAAGATTTTGGTATTTCATTACATTCACTAAAGACTTATCTAGATATGACTATGTCTATCCGATGAAGTCCAAAGGTGAATTGTTTGGGATGTTTCGAACATTTCAAAATGGAGTACGAAATAACTTGGCAAAACTATTAAAGTACTTCGATTAGATCGAGGTAATGGATATTTGAGCCAAGGGTTTGACAATCATCTCAAAACTGTGAAATCGTTTCAGAGTTGACTCCACCCGGAACACCACATTGTATGGTGTGTCTGAGAGGAGGAATTGAACCTTGTATGACATGGTTCGTTCGATGATGTGTCAAGTTGACTTTCCTATTTCCTTTTGAGGATATGCATTAGAAATAATGCGATTACACTGAATTGTGTCCCTACTAAATCGATTCCTAAGTCCCCACATGAGATGTGGCATGAAAGAATGTCTTTCATAAAGATTTGGGGTTGCGAATCTTATGTAAAGAGACTTGTCTCTCATAAGTTAGCACCAAATCTGACAGGGTTAATTTCAGATATTAGTTTTACAACCGCAATGAGAACAAATTGTTTGTTGCTCTATATGATTCGTTTCTTGAGAAACAGTTTCTCAATAAAGGATCTAGTGGGAGTAAAATTGATCTTGAAGAGTTCAAGAACCTGAAAATAACGTGGAACCAAGAGTAGAGACGGAACCAAGTTCACAAGGAGTTGTGGAACCGGTTCAAGATACACAAGTTCTTCGCAGATACGATAGGATACGATCTCGAACTGAGAGATATGGATTTCTCATATCGGAAAGTAATCAAGTGAGAGTCATTGAGAATGACGGACCTATTTCCTATCTAGAGACGATGTCCACTCCTAATTCGGATAAATGGTTATGAACCATGGAATCCGAATTGTAATCCATGTTTGATGATCAAGTTTTGAACTTGATTGGTCCACCTGAAGGTGTAAAAACCATAAGGGTGTAAATGGGTTTTCAAAAAAAAAAAAAAACCGACATGGATGGAAGGTGTATACTTTCATGACTAAGGATTGTAGCAAAGGGATTTAGGAAAATTCATAGTGTTGACTATGTTGAAACCTTTTTGCCCATTACAATGCCGAAGTCTATTAGAGTTTCAATTGCCATTATCGCATATTGTGAATATGAGATATGGCAAATGGATGTCAAAACAGCGTTTCTTAACGGAAACCTACTTGAGGATGTATACAGATACAACCTGAAGGGTTTGTCGATCCAAGAAATTCTAATAAAGTATGCATATTGCAAAGATCCATAAGATGGGTTGAAGCAAGCTTCGAGGGGTTGGAATCTTCATTTTGATGAATCGGTCAAAGAGTTTGACATCATCAAGTACGAAGATGAACTTTGTGTATACATGAAATTCAGTGGGAGCGTAGTATTATTTCTATTGTTATATGACAATGATATCTTACTCATTGAAAACAAAGTTCCGACACTTAAGACTGTCAAGTCTTGGTCAAGGAAAGGTTTCTCAATGAAAGATATGGGTGAAGCCGCTTACATCCTTGGTATCAAGATCTATAGAGATAGATCTAAAAGGATAAGTTGGTTTGAGTCAAAATACTCGTATTGATAAGGTTCTTAGATGATTCTAAGAAAGGTAACCTGTCAATGGGTCATGGTATTACTCTTAGCGAGACTCAGTGTCCCATGACAACTGATGAGCAAAAGAGAATGAATGAAGTTCCATATGCTCCGGCATTTGGATTTGTCATGTATGCCATGATTTGTACTAGACCCGATGTCTCGTATGCTTTGAGCATGACGAGTCGATACCAATCTGATCCTAGTGAGAACCATTGGATGGCAGTCAAGACGATCCTTAAAGTACTTAAGAAGAACTAAGGATACGTTCTTGGTATTTGAAAGATTGGAAGTTAATCTTGTTGTAAAGGTTACACGGATGCTAACTTCCAAACTGACAAAGTTAATTAAAATCGCAATTAGGATTTGTGTTTATGCTTATTGGAGGTGCGATTTTATTGGAAGAGTTCCAAGCAGAAAATCGTAGATGATTCTACTTCTAAGGCTTAATTTTAGCAACATATGATGTAGCTAGAAAAGGCAGTTTGGATCAAAAGTTCATTAGTGTTTTGGAATTGTTCCAAGTATCACTAATCCGGTGGAGCTTTGTTGTGACAATTGTGGTGTCATTTGTGCAAGCAAAAGAACCAAGGTCACATCAACGATCCAAACACATTTTGAGACGTTTCCACCTCATTCGAGAAATGCAGTGAAAGGGAAGACGTTAAGATATGCAAAGGTACCAACGGATGACAACATTTCGGACCCTCTCACCAAGCCTTTGCCACAAGCTAAACATGAATGTCATGTTAGGTCCATGGGTATAAGATACATGAATGATTGGGCCTAGTGCAAGTGGGAGACTGTAGGTGTTAGTGCCCTAGGCCTATAGAGATAGACCTTTATGTAATGTCATTGTTCATTTATATATGAGATTGTTTCTTTGATTGTTATATATGTTTGCATGTTTTATTATAATAATCGTGTCCCTAGTACTTATGAAGCACTAGTATGAAGTCTAATGGATAATCATGTGATGATTATATGCATGGAGATGCACATTAGATTCATGGGTACTTGTTAGAGAACAAGGTCTTGGACTTGACCCATTATGAGATCTATGTCATGGTCAAATGTCATAATTAGATCTCATATAGTCATATCATTGATATCCTTTGACACGAGATTATCATCGTCTTCCGCTCGATGAATATCATGTTTGATATAGTTTAACGTTGTCTTTAACCGGATAACAATAAGGGCTATCATTGGCGTGGTATGATTCTTGTTGGGAAGAATGATAAGTCAAGATGGAAATTGTCCCTCGTAAAGAGAGATGTTTGCTAGGCCACTCGTAAGTAAGATTGATGTAGTGCATGGCCATGCCCGAATGAATTAATGTGATTAATGTCATTCGATTAAATCAATTTACTTGATAACGAGAAAGCATTGAACAATATGAGTTGACGTGGACCATGACTCATGTTCAATATAACATCGTGTGACAATGGGATTGTGATATGTTCTATATAGGAAATCGAACTTGATATTATATTATTTGGGTAGGCATGATGGCTTGCTAGAGTCCGCTCATGTCTTATGAGGATCGATGTGATCGAACTCATTGCCAACATAATATAGTCCTATGGGGTCACACGCATCGAACGAATTGTCAAAAATGAAGAATATGGAGTTTTTGTTCTCGGGGACGACTCGTCCCAGGCGTAACCAACTATTCCCCTTAAGGGGGACGCCGGTCAGAAGGCTGGGTGCCGGGGACGACTCGTCCCACGGGCACCTGACGCGGAATTGACTTAAAACTAGGGTTTTCGCGAGGGGAAAAGTTTTATAACGTATAAATACTTACCCCTGGTTGCCCTAGCCGTCAAGAGAACGTTTTGGCTTGAGAGAAACACTGAGAGTGGGAGATTTCAATTGAGAATTGAGAATCAAACACCACCAAATCCATTGTTCTTCATTGATTGAAAGGTGTTTCAATCAATTGGATCTAGCAATCCTCCTAGAAGAGTTCTAGGGTTCGTTTCGCGCGTGGATAAACATAGAGGATCTTCGTTCATCAAGATCTTTGGTTCGTGATTCCCGTTCGTTCATCAAGGATTAACAAGATCATTCAATCTGGAATTGGGTCAAGTTTATCAAAGGCAAAAGCATTCAAGGTTGGTAATTCTATTTCATCTCTCTTAATTATTCATCTAGAACGGATTCTAGGGCTTGGGGTTTTTCGAGTTATTGCTTATTCCGCTGCGCATGGACCCTCGAAACCCTACAGTGGTATCAGAGCCCCGTTCATGATGCTTAGTTAGATAATCATGATAATTATGTAATATGATTATATGAATTTTCATGATGTGCATGATCTAGAATATGAAATTGTATGAGTTTTACTTGAGAAGTAATAGTATATATAGATATACCATGATTATGAAATTGTAATATATATGATTAATATGATTAATCTAGATTATGGGATGTCAATTTCATTGATATGATTAATGTGATTAATCTAGGATATTTGTGATGTATTACTTGGTATATTGATGGACACCAAAACCTTCCCCACGTGCACTTCGATGGAAGTGTGGGATAATCTTGGAGCACGTGGCCGCGTACTAGTAATTGCTGATCAAATGTAATATGTGTTGCATCATTCCATGTTCATAATTATGTTCATATAGTTTTCATGAATCAACCTTGGGATGTAATTGATAAGCATGAAAAATTGAACCTTCTTTGTAATTTGAGTTTGTTTTATGCCACCCATGTTTAAACACTTGTGAGTACACGGGTAGTTTTATGTGGGCTCGCCATAGCGAGGTGCATTAATTCTATCTTTGTATGATCAAGATGAGCAAATAGTGGTTGCTATACGTTTAACATGGTTGAACTCAATTAGGCTATCAAAACGGTTTTGGGCCTAAGGCATAAGATGAGATTGAAACATGTGACATAAGATGTCTATAATCTCATAATGATCTAAGAGTCATATATAGATATGATTGATAAATGCTATCTACCTTTTTAGTTTAATTTTGAGCAGTCGTGCCATAGCCGACTTGAAATTAAATTAAAGTTGGGTCTTAGCCTATTAAATTATATTATGCATATTTGCATAAGAAGGTTATATAATTTAGTGGGAGTATTTATGAAATACGTTATTTAATCTCTTAAATGAAATCGGTACTTATATGTGTTCATATGTGTTGCATATTTTGTTGTAGAAATAGCATTAAACTATAATTAATCCTTATTATTGCGATTCGTCCTTATGAAGGACAAGTTCGAAAAGAACGGTACAAGTTTTTCTGATTTGATCAGATGCTCAAAAAGTGTTCTTAAGCAAAATTGTACGTTCTTGGCGAATCTATTCTCTTGAACCCACTTTGCAAAGCGTTGCAAAGGACAGGTAAGGAGCAACATAAGAAACATTTAGATGATTCCTATGATGTTGTTTGCCCTATACTTGCCACCATGTTTAAAGGCTCTTAAGAAGAACCTTGAACACGTGGAAATTGCTTTTGTTCTAGCACAATGCATAAAAGGAAATGTTCCAAGTGCAAGCTAGACAAAAGATATATGTTGTGGTAAAGGCTTTTAATGCATGAGATGCAAAAGGAGCAATCCGCAAGTGTGTTAATGGTTAACACAAGAAAGGGGTTCAAAAGGAAAGGCAAGAAGGTAAAGCAAAGGTTGCTAAACCTAGGGCAAAAGTTGCCAAAGCCGAAGAGGCTAAACCCAAAGTGTCTCAAAAGGATGCAGTTTGCTACCGCTGCAATGAGATTGTTAATTGGAAGCAAAGTTGCAAGGCCTATTAGGAAGGCCTAAAAAGTGAAGAAGGGCAATATGATTGCTACTACTTCAAGTATCTATATGGTAGATATTTTCTTTTCGACTTCTTGTTCTTGGGTATATGATACCGGATATAGATCCCACATTTGTTTAAATGTGCAAGAAATAAAGAATAGAAAGCTACTCAAAGAAGGTGAATTAAACCTATGCGTAGTAATGAAGCAAGAGTTGCTGCATTAGCCGTAGGGACTTATGAAGTCACTTTACCTTGTGGACTAGTACTTGTTTTGAACAAGTGTGACTACGTTCCTAATTTGAGTAGGAGTACCATTTTGTTTCTTATGAGGATGATGAAGGATATAAATTTTCTTATTGAGAATAAGAAGCTTTATATTTATTTAATAATATGTATTATTGTAATGCATATATCATTGAATGGTCTTCATATCCTTGATGTTAAGATACAAAATAATATTGAAGATATCTATAATATAAGCGTAAAATAGCAACAAGAAGGAACTCGATAGTAATAAAGTAGCTGATTATATATGTAGGACCGATTTAATTTTTAAGTTAGCATTATTTCCACACAAAATAATAAAACTGAGAGCTGCGGTTAGGAACTGAGAGATAACTCTCAGTCAAGTTCAACCAAGTTTTATCTATCATGTTCATTTCCTGTTTTTTCTTTCAGACCCATCTCTCTCTCTCTCTCTCTCTCTCTCTCTATATATATATATATATATATATATATATATATATATATCCCATGGTTGTGATGTATGTAGGATTTGGTTAATTAGTAATGGATCATAAATATTAATTAATCTCAAAACCATGTGATCACTATTTGGATCAAATTAATAACCACGTCCCAAAAAAATGGACCAGGGCTAATCTTATTTATTCTCCACTTCCCTTCAAATTAGATTACATAAACAAACTTCTCTATGATATACTAACTTAATTTTACCAAATCATCTATCAACTCCTACCTATAGTTAAGCATGGAAATGGAATCAAGACTTAGCCCTTCCATGAGAACACCTCTCCTTATAGTTAGTTGCATCCTTCTTTCCATTGGCTTCTGTGCCAGCCCTCTTGTCACGCGCTTATATTTCATTCATGGTGGTAGTAGATTATGGCTTTGCGCGTTTTCAGAAAGCGCAGGTTTCATAATCTCTCCATTCCTCCTTATAATTGCCTACTTTGTGCGAGGACCCAAAAAATCCAAAATGTTTTACATGAATACTCATCTCATATTATCTGCAGCAGTCATTGGCCTCCTCAGTGGCCTTGACAGCTACCTCTATGCTTACGGCTCGTCTCGCCTACCTGTATCCACTTCTTCGCTCATTGTTGCATCACAACTTGCTTTTACTGCTGTTTTCGCCTTTCTTTTGGTCAAACAAAAGTTCACCTCATTTTCAATAAACGCAATTGTTTTGTTGACCATGGGAGCTGGGATGTTAGCGATGCATGCAAGTAGTGATAGACCGAAAGGGGATTCAAAGAAGCAGTATTTATTAGGGTTTGTGATGACACTAGGGGCGTCCTCTTTAAATGGATTAATTTTTGTAATAACCAAAAAATTTTCGAGGACTATTTGATAAACTGTTAAAATTTCACTTAGGCTTTTAGAGGGACTAATATTTGTATTAAAGTCGTAGAATTATATTATGTGGGTTAAATTATTTAAATGAGTTGGACTTTGGTATTGGGCTTAGGTTTAGTAGAACCCTTTTATAAATACTCATTTTTAATAATTTGTTTTAATAATTAAATTGTTTCCTTAAATTAAATTATTTAAAATTACCTTTTTAATAAAAAGATGGAAGTAATGGGCTTAAGTTGTTATTGGACAAAGATTTTTGTGGACTTATTTTATTGGGCTTGGACTACCTAATTAGCTTAGAATTTGAAAATAATATAAATACATATTATCTAGTAGGGTTACAATATTTTATTAAACAAAGAATTAGAGAAGAATTAGAGAAGAGGGAGGCGGCACATCTCTGTTGAACAACCGTGAGAGAGAGAAAGTTGGAAGAAAGAAAAAGCTGGAAGGCCAAACCAAACCAAGGTTTGTATTTGTATTCGTTTCGTCCCATAATTATTATTCTTGAATTTTAAAAGAACTTAGAAAATCCTAGAAACTTTTGAGATTAGATTGAGGTTTTTATTATGAATATTATTGGTTAAGGAAGAATTAATTTAAGGACATTAAATTGAATTAGATATGAATTTTTGAAATTCTAAAACCATTTAATTCTAGGTTTAGTCATTCTTGGATTTCTAATGGTTTAATCTTAGAGTTTAATTAATGAATTGAGGGTTTGCACTACAAAGGAATTCTGCCCAAACTTTTTAGGTAATGAGGATTCTCAAACTTTGATGGGCTTGGAAAATAATTCAGATTCAATGAGGCCAGAAGATTTGGAACTATATGCACTGAAGCCTCTGCAAGAATATTGTGATAAGGTTATGATATGGAAATGGTGGACGGCCCGATTATCGAGATTCAAGAAGCGAAAACGAGAACTCGAGGACGAGTTCTTCTCAACCATGGGAGAATGATGCAATAATAATCTGAATTATCTTCTGAAGATCTTTCATATTTCTAGTCAATCTTAACATCAAATAATTAATTCATAGTTTATCTACTTAGTAGTTTAGTATTCCTAGACTTGGAGGGATGTTCCAAGTTAAGTATAAATAGCCTTATAATGCAATTGTAATGAGGAGTTTTTGGCAGAAGTTTTGATAAAAAAAATTGAGAAGTTGTTTTCTCCCTCAAATGTTTTACCGGGTATTCATTGAATCAACGGTTCAACTTCGGTGTCTTTCATAGATCCCACATTTGTTTAAATGTGCAAGAAATAAAGAATAGAAAGCTACTCAAAGAAGGTGAATTAAACCTATGCGTAGTAATGAAGCAAGAGTTGCTGCATTAGCCGTAGGGACTTATGAAGTCACTTTACCTTGTGGACTAGTACTTGTTTTGAACAAGTGTGACTACGTTCCTAATTTGAGTAGGAGTACCATTTTGTTTCTTATGAGGATGATGAAGGATATAAATTTTCTTATTGAGAATAAGAAGCTTTATATTTATTTAATAATATGTATTATTGTAATGCATATATCATTGAATGGTCTTCATATCCTTGATGTTAAGATACAAAATAATATTGAAGATATCTATAATATAAGCGTAAAATAGCAACAAGAAGGAACTCGATAGTAATAAAGTAGCTGATTATATATGTAGGACCGATTTAATTTTTAAGTTAGCATTATTTCCACACAAAATAATAAAACTGAGAGCTGCGGTTAGGAACTGAGAGATAACTCTCAGTCAAGTTCAACCAAGTTTTATCTATCATGTTCATTTCCTGTTTTTTCTTTCAGACCCATCTCTCTCTCTCTCTCTCTCTCTCTCTCTCTCTCTCTATATATATATATATATATATATATATATATATATATATATATCCCATGGTTGTGATGTATGTAGGATTTGGTTAATTAGTAATGGATCATAAATATTAATTAATCTCAAAACCATGTGATCACTATTTGGATCAAATTAATAACCACGTCCCAAAAAAATGGACCAGGGCTAATCTTATTTATTCTCCACTTCCCTTCAAATTAGATTACATAAACAAACTTCTCTATGATATACTAACTTAATTTTACCAAATCATCTATCAACTCCTACCTATAGTTAAGCATGGAAATGGAATCAAGACTTAGCCCTTCCATGAGAACACCTCTCCTTATAGTTAGTTGCATCCTTCTTTCCATTGGCTTCTGTGCCAGCCCTCTTGTCACGCGCTTATATTTCATTCATGGTGGTAGTAGATTATGGCTTTGCGCGTTTTCAGAAAGCGCAGGTTTCATAATCTCTCCATTCCTCCTTATAATTGCCTACTTTGTGCGAGGACCCAAAAAATCCAAAATGTTTTACATGAATACTCATCTCATATTATCTGCAGCAGTCATTGGCCTCCTCAGTGGCCTTGACAGCTACCTCTATGCTTACGGCTCGTCTCGCCTACCTGTATCCACTTCTTCGCTCATTGTTGCATCACAACTTGCTTTTACTGCTGTTTTCGCCTTTCTTTTGGTCAAACAAAAGTTCACCTCATTTTCAATAAACGCAATTGTTTTGTTGACCATGGGAGCTGGGATGTTAGCGATGCATGCAAGTAGTGATAGACCGAAAGGGGATTCAAAGAAGCAGTATTTATTAGGGTTTGTGATGACACTAGGGGCGTCCTCTTTAAATGGATTAATTTTTGTAATAACCCAAAAATTTTCGAGGACTATTTGATAAACTGTTAAAATTTCACTTAGGCTTTTAGAGGGACTAATATTTGTATTAAAGTCGTAGAATTATATTATGTGGGTTAAATTATTTAAATGAGTTGGACTTTGGTATTGGGCTTAGGTTTAGTAGAACCCTTTTATAAATACTCATTTTTAATAATTTGTTTTAATAATTAAATTGTTTCCTTAAATTAAATTATTTAAAATTACCTTTTTAATAAAAAGATGGAAGTAATGGGCTTAAGTTGTTATTGGACAAAGATTTTTGTGGACTTATTTTATTGGGCTTGGACTACCTAATTAGCTTAGAATTTGAAAATAATATAAATACATATTATCTAGTAGGGTTACAATATTTTATTAAACAAAGAATTAGAGAAGAATTAGAGAAGAGGGAGGCGGCACATCTCTGTTGAACAACCGTGAGAGAGAGAAAGTTGGAAGAAAGAAAAAGCTGGAAGGCCAAACCAAACCAAGGTTTGTATTTGTATTCGTTTCGTCCCATAATTATTATTCTTGAATTTTAAAAGAACTTAGAAAATCCTAGAAACTTTTGAGATTAGATTGAGGTTTTTATTATGAATATTATTGGTTAAGGAAGAATTAATTTAAGGACATTAAATTGAATTAGATATGAATTTTTGAAATTCTAAAACCATTTAATTCTAGGTTTAGTCATTCTTGGATTTCTAATGGTTTAATCTTAGAGTTTAATTAATGAATTGAGGGTTTGATTATTGGGAAATTGTAGGTTATAATGATGTAACCCTAACCCTAGTTCATATTGTTTTGAAATTGAATCAAACTCAATTAATATGATTAAAAGTATTTTTATTAAAGAATATATAAATTAAATAATGTGTTTAATGTGTGGGAAATAAAAAGAAGAACAAAAATCATATTTTTGAAACACCCATGGTTCGGCCGAATTGGCCTAAGATGATTTTGGGTGTGTCTCTTTTTAGGTGTTAAGCTTTTGGTTTATTTTGTGTGAAAACAGTTAGTTTTTAAACTGAAAAGGGATCAAACTGCAAAGTTTTCAAAGCTGAAAGGGTTAAATTCTGATTTCCAGTTAAGTTATTCACTGGACAGTTAACTTCAGGACTGAACTGAAAAGTTCAAAGGTTCTGAGGGACTGTTATGTGATTTTGAAAATTCGAAGGACTGTTTTGCAATTACTGAAAAGTTGAAGGACTGTTTTGTAATTTTTCAAAAGTTGAGGGACTGTTTTGTAATTTTTCAAAAGTTGAGGGACTGTTTTGAAATTTTCCAAAAGTTGAGGGACTATTTTGTAAAATTCTGAAAGTTAAGTGACCTCTTTGTAAATTTTAGAAAGTTAAAGGACTTTATTGAAATTAAGAAAACCTAAAAGAACCTTTTGAAATTTAGGGGAAGTCCAAAGACCTTAAAGGAATTATATCAAAGGAAAAGAAGTAGAATAACACTTTAAGATTAAGAAGGAATACTAAAAGACTTAGGTTCCAAAGTATTAGCACTACAAGGAAAACCGGATTTAGAGACGGAAATTTAGAGATGGACGGAATCCGTAGCTAATTTGGCGACAGATTAGAGACAGAACCAAAAATCAGAGACGGATTCGGATTCCGTCTCTAAATTAGAGACGGATTCAGATTCCGTCTCTAATTCAGAGACGGAATATGAATCCGTCTCTATCGAGACGGAATCGAATCCGTCTAAATCGAGACGGAATCCGAATCGTCTCTAATTTAGTGACGGAATCGATTCCGTCTCTAATTTAGAGACGGATTCGGATTCCGTCTCTAAATTTTAGAGACGGGTTTTGTATCTGTCTCTAAAATAGAGACAGATTCGAGAATCCGTCTCTAAATTAGAGACAGATTAAGAATCCGTCTCTAAATTAGAGATGCATTCGAATCCGTCTCTAAACTTTAGAGACAGATTTTAACCCGTCTCTAATTTAGAGACAGATTTTTGAATCCGTCTCTAATTTAGTGACAGATTCAACATCTGTCTCTAAAATTTAGAGAACAGATTTAGTATCCGTCTCTAAATTTGACTTTTCTTCTATATACTTTCATTTGTTTAGTTTTTTCTATCTTTTTCTATAACTTTTTCTAAAAAAAACCACTGATTAACAAAGCGCTAAAATATTGTTTTCTAGTCAATAAAAAAATTTTAAAAAAATAAAAAATAAATATAGGGTAGTCGTCCCTCTTTTGACTTTTCTTCTATATACTTTCATTTATTTAGTTTTTCTATAACTTTTTCTAAAAAAACCACTGATTAACAAAGGCTAAAATATTGTTTTCTAGTCAATAAAAATTTTTAAAAAATAAAAAATAAATATAGGGTAGTCCGTCCCTCTTTTGACTTTTCTTCTATATACTTTCATTTGTTTAGTTTTTTTCTAACTTTTTTCTATAACTTTTTCTAAAAAAAACCACTGATTAACAAAGGCTAAAATATTGTTTTCTAGTCAATAAAAATTTTTTTAAAAAATAAAAAATAAATAAAGGGTAGTCCGTCCCTCTTTTGACTTTTCTTCTATATACTTTCATTTGTTTAGTTTTTTTCTATCTTTTTTTCTATAACTTTTTCTAAAAAAAACCACTGATTAACAAAGGCTAAAATATTGTTTTCTAGTCAATAACAATTTTTTAAACAACTAAAAAATAAATATAGGGTAGTCCGTCCCTCTTTTGACTTTTCTTCTATATACTTTCATTTGTTTAGTTTTTTTCTATAACTTTTTTTTTAAAAAAACCAGTGATTAACAAAGGTTAAAAAATATTGTTTTCTAGTCAATAAAATTTTTTTAAAAAAATAAAAAATAAATATAGGGTAGCCGTATACCATTTTCACAAGATCGGGACACATTCCTTAAAACCCTACATAATGGCACATATTTGTAACTCAGTTTCCATTTGGATTTTGAGGAAAGTCATAAAGATGAAAAACACTTTAAATGTCATTTAGAATGTAGAAAAAAATTTAAAAAAAATAAACGAGGTAGCCGTATACCATTTTCACAAGATCGGGACACATTCCTAAAACCCTACATAATGGCACATATTTGTAACTCAATTTCCATTTGGATTTTGAGGAAAGTCATAGAGATGAAAAACACTTTAAATGTCATTTAGAATGTAGAAAAAAATTAAAAAAAAATAAACGAGGTAGCCGTATACCATTTTCACAAGATCGGGACACATTCCTTAAAACCCTACATAATGGCACATATTTGTAACTCAATTTCCATTTGGATTTTGAGGAAAGTCATAAAGATGAAAAACACTTTAAATGTCATTTAGAATGTAGAAAAAAATTAAAAAAAAATAAACGAGGTAGCCGTATACCATTTTCACAAGATCGGGACACATTCCTAAAAACCCTACATAATGGCACATATTTGTAACTAAATTTCCATTTGGATTTTGAGGAAAGTAATAAAGATGAAAAACACTTTAAATGTCATTTAGAATGTAGAAAAAAATTTAAAAAAAATAAACGAGCTAGCCGTATACCATTTTCACAAGATCGGGACACATAAAACCTAAAACCCCTAAATAATGGCACATATTTGTAACTCAATTTCCATTTGGATTTTGAGGAAAGTCATAAAGATGAAAAACACTTTAAATGTCATTTAGAATGTATAAAAAAAAACATAAAAAAATAAACGAGGTAGCCGTATATCATTTTCACAAGAACGGGACACATTCCTTAAAACCCAAAATAATGGGACATATTTGTAACTCAATTTCCATTTGGATTTTGAGGAAAGTCATAGAGATGAAAAACATTTTAAATGTCATTTAGAATGTGGAAAAAAAAAAAACGAGGTAGCCGTATATCATTTTCACAAGAACGGGACACATTCCTTAAAACCCTAAATAATGGCACATATTTGTAACTCAATTTCCATTTGGATTTTGAGGAAAGTCATAAAGATGAAAAACACTTTAAATGTCATTTAGAATGTAGAAAAAAATTAAAAAAAAATGAACGAGGTAGCCGTATACCATTTTCACAAGATCGGGACACATTCCTTAAAACCCTACATAATGGCACATATTTGTAACTCAATTTCCATTTGGATTTTGAGGAAAGTCATAAAGATGAAAAACACTTTAAATGTCATTTAGAATGTAGAAAAAAATTAAAAAAAAATAAACGAGGTAGCCGTATACCATTTTCACAAGATCGGGACACATTCCTTAAAACCCTACATAATGACACATATTTGTAACTCAATTTCCATTTGGATTTTGAGGAAAGTCATAAAGATGAAAAACACTTTAAATGTCATTTAGAATGTAGAAAAAAATTTAAAAAAAATAAACGAGGTAGCCGTATACCATTTTCACAAGATCGGGACACATAAAACCCTAAAACCCCTAAATAATGGCACATATTTGTAACTCAATTTCCATTTGGATTTTGAGGAAAGTCATAAAGATGAAAAACACTTTTAATGTCAATTATAATGTAGAAAAAAATTAAAAAAAAAATAAACAAGGTACCCGTATACCATTTTCACAATAATATCATTATTAGTCTTATTATTAATTAATAACATTATTATTTAATAACATTATTATTTTTGATATTATGTATTATTACTAGTTATTATTAATATTATTTTTTGATATTAGGCATACTACTATAACTACTATAACTAAAATTTTGGGTAAATCAAATAAAAGCATGTAAATATTTTAGATAACTTTTTGTAAATTTCATAATAAAAAAATTTAAAATATTTTTTCCTTTTCAATAAAAAATAATAAAAATTACTAGTTATTATTAATACTAGTATTAATATTATTATTGTTTATATACTTTATATTAATATTAATTAATTAATCAATTATATAATTAATAATTTATTAATAAATATTATTAATAATAAATATTATTATTTTTAATATTAGGCATAAATATTTTAGTTAGTGTATAATATAGTGTGAAATAAATATAAGTATGAGATGTGGGATTGTTTGATTGGATTTAAAAATTTCACGGGGATTGAGAGCCAAGCAAGATCTGACCCTTCAATCCATTCAATCCAAAGGCCCAAAATAATTTAACCAAACCCACTTACTCCCTCCCTCTCTCTATTTCTCTCTTCATTTCTCACTCTCTCTCTTCATTTAGAAAACGTAAACTCCTCTCGCAACGCCGGCACCCTTTCTCTCTCTCTCTCCGTCTCGGCCTCCGCCGTCTCCCTCACCGTCTCTTCGGCCTCCGTGGTCGTCCTCCGGCGCCACCACGCCACGGTCATCTTCGCCCACCGTCACTCTCTCTCTTTCTCCATTTCCTTCGCCTCCGTCACTCACAATACGCCTCCTCTCTATTTTCCGGCGGCGACATTATCAATCCGAACAGAGCATTTGAAGCAAAGGATTTCCGGCGAGGGCTATGGCTGTTCAATTCGTCAATGGTTGTAAACTCTCTCTCTCTCTCTCTCTCTCTCTCTCTCTCTCTCTCTCTCTCTCTTGATCTAAATCAAAACCTGGATCTGATTTGGGTTTGCTTGTGATTTATATACCCAGATTTTGGTGTTTTGATTTCGATTTTGCCTTTGAAACTTCAGTTTCGGTTTGGTTGGATTTTGATTTTGAATTTTTTGGTGATTTTGTAAAGATTCAATATTTTGGAAACCTAGTATGATAATTTGTATTTTTTCAGATTCGTTGGTTGATTGGTCGCCGGTGGTTGTTGGTGGTTGTTGGTGGTGATTGGTGGTGATCGGTGGTTATCGGTGGTGGAAGTTGTGAGGACTATTTGAGTATAAAAGAAATTTAGGGGACTGACATGATAATAATAAATGTTAAGTGACTGATATGAAAATAATAAAAGTTAAGGGACTGATTTGAAAAAAAAAAAGGTAAGTGACTGATTTAATATATATTTAAGAATATATATTTATATATTTTAATATATATATATATATATATATATATATATATATATATTTATATATTTAAAATATATTAATATATATTTTTAAATATATATTTAATTTTTTTTTTAAAAAATATCAATTTAGCTACAGAAATATTCGTCGCTAAAATGGTTCGAAAATAAAACGAGAATTTAAATAGAGACGAAAAAATCTGTCGCTAATCCGTAGACGGTCATATCTGTAGCTAATTTAGACACAGACATATCTGTCTCTAATTTAGAGACGGACATATCTGTCTCTAATTTAGAGACGGCCATATCTGTCTCTAAATTAGAGACGAATATATCCGTCTCTAAAATAGCTACAAAATAGCGACGCCCAATTTAGCGACAAACCTGCACCCACGGAATAGCTACGGAACAAATCCGTAGCTAAACACGATTTAGCTACGGAATCTTCATTTTAGCTACGGAATTTGCCGTAGCTAAATTGAATTTTCCTTGTAGTGTAGAGTTCGAAATAGAAAGTTTCTAAGGTTAGGAAACTGCTAAATTAGGAAAGTTTCTAAAAATAGAAAAGTTAATTAACCAGTTACGGTTAGTCTGAGAGTAACTCATAGGTTAACTAAGGAAAGAAAGTATAGGTACATAAGAAGTGATAACGATTACTTGTGCCTAAGTTATGTTATTCCATGATTGTAGATTTCGCATAAAGGCAATTGCTTAAGGAAGGAAAGCAAAGCTAAGGTAAGGGATTATACATCTTTAAGTTAATTGTTTTCCGCTCCGTTTCATTATGTAGGCTTCCGCATATTTCTTGGCGATGTACGTTCATTTGATACGAAAAAGCTGACCTCGCGTCAGTATTTGTTTTGACTCCCTCGGTTACCGTTATTTGCTAATCTTTTGTTATTCGGTTGCTATATCGTTCTTTGATTTCGAAAATACGAAAATTTTATTGTCTTTGTGAAAGTTCGTATTTTGTATAAAATGAGTTGATATGATATAACTTTGTTCCATTAATGATCACTAAGTTAGACAACTTTGCTCCGGGGTATATTTGATATTTTGGCCTTCGGGCAAACTTAGTTCACCGCTTCAATGTAGTTGTGGTGCCTTTGTTTAGGACTCGCTTGAGTCAACCTTTGTGCCCTTTGTGGGATTTCGAACCCTTTGTGGGTATTAGTGCTCTTTGTGGGCTTTTGTTCCCTTTGTGGGATTTTGGTTTGATAAGGTCAGTGGACCACTTATGTGATCATGATGTCTGTGAATGATTTGATTATCTACAGCTGGTATGGGACAGTTGTAGATAACTAGATCATTCGAGTCAACTTTGTTCAGCTTATCAGTCCTTTGAATTTCCTTATAATCTGTGAGTGGTTTAGTTAGTTAAAGCTGGTATGGGACAGTTTTAAATAAGTAAACCATTCGAGTCAATTTGAATCAATTTCGTCATCATTTGGAACTCCAAAATATTTGTCAACTCAGTTTGTGAAGCCTTTGAGATTTTGAAAGACATGTGATTTGAGAATTTGTTAAATAATGATTTCGAAATTGTACTTCGTTGTGTCTTCGATTGTTATTTGAAATTTGCATCGTTTGATATTTCTTCAGGTCAACTCCTCCTTAGTAACCGGAGGGGTTGTATATGAACTTACTGGGCATTGTTCGCTCACCCTTTCATACTCTTTTTCTTCCAGATTTCAGATAGGAAAAATGTGAAACGGTTCGGGAGCACTTCATAAGGAGTTCAAGAATCTTTTTTAGCTTATTTCATTTTAGATCTTTAGTCAGTTAATGCAGTTATTGAGAATTGTAAGACTATAAAGAATTTGGTTGAGCTAGTGGATTGTACTAGCCGTTGAAAGTGTTACCGTTTTTCAGCATTTAAGTTATTTCAAATTGTGGTTAGTGTTTGAATTATGGTTTTAGTAGCCGTTGGAGGTTATTTTATTATCAATTAAGTATTATTATTGTTGTGAAAATTCGGGGTCGTTACAATTTTTCCGTTGTTCGAATTAACATTCATCAAGTCCAAGCAGTCTATTACGTATACGCTTCTTTTGGAGTTTCAGATGATTATAGGCTTATTTGGCACAATCTTTTGCGTTGTAGGAATGATATTCAACAATGATTTCAAGGTATGAACACCTCTCTTTTCGATCTCTCTTTGCCTGCGAGTAATGTTAAGAGGCCTAAACATTTTGCCACTTAATTGGTTGTGCTATTAATTAGAGTAATGTTAGAGGCCTAAAAAAAGTCTTTTGTAGTGAGAACCAAATTCCTATTAACAAGGAAATTGATCACAATTGTGAGGTTTCCAGTTTTATAATAAAAATGAATTGGACCAAGGTTAATAATTACATTAAAATCAAGAGATATAATCCTCTTGTGTTATTATATACTAGGTATTTTGTGTAAATTAACAATTTAACTGTACTATTTTATGAAAAACTAGTTTTTCCTAACTCATAGGAAAAACTAGTTTGTGAAAATGCGCCGTGACATTTTTGTAATTAACTGACATGTGTCAGCACTAGTGTTAAAGAACGCCTGTGTTTTTTTCTAGTGTTAGTGTTAAAGAGTATCAGCAGTGTTAGGTTAAAAAAGTGTCATGTGTAGTGATAAAAAATAACAGTTTTATTTATAAAGAGTGCAGAGGTGCTAATAAGTTTCAGTTATTTACAAAAATGTCACCTCATGATTTTAAAAAAGTTTCATTTATCTATAAAAATGTCATCGTGTGTTCTTAAAAAAGTGTCAGTTAATTACAAAAATGTCACTGCATGTTTTAAATGAAGTACAAGTTAATTAGAAAATGCCACCGTATGTTTTTAAAAATTAGTTTTTCCAAATTGCTAGGAAAAATGTTTTTTTTTCTAAATTTTGGCATTTTAGATACTAACTTTATTTCACTTTGGTCGATAAGTATTCAATCTTTTATATAGACGAAAATACAGTAAAAAATTAACTCTAATAACCCCTGCGCGACATAACAAACTCATAAAAGCTCAAATGAAATGTAAAATTTCACAGAAACTCACGCTTACACATTATCTCTGTCGGTCGCTCTTATTCCCAATGGTATAAGACTAAAATCAACCTAGGTATAAAAGTATTTATTTTTCAAAAAAAAAAATCACTTTTTCTTAAAAATAGTAAAAATATCTCATATTTTATTAAGAAATCTCCTCCTGTACCTAAAGTTATAAGATCAAAATTACTCTTATATATAGGTTTTGGGTTTTTATGAAATTTTGATACGGGCATCTATTTGAGTGTGAACATTTGGATCTCGCATGAGTTTTTATAGAAAATGATTTGGGGTGAGGGGGCCTGAATTATTCCTTTGCCAATCCTCTATGAATTTAAAGAGTATTTTCTTATCTATTAATGTTTTTAACATATTTTGAAGGTGATTCAAAGGGAGGCAAGAGATTTTGGACTTGGGGAGACGAGGTATTACTTAGTGTTGGCTTCGACTGCGATACTTTGGCAGTGCTACACCTTAGGAGCAGCGGGAGTCGTGTGCTATGGTTCTTCCCTTTTGTCCGGCATCGTGTCAACCGTCATGCTACCGGTGACGGAGGTCTTGGCCGTTATTTTCTACCACGAGAAATTTCAATCAGAAAAGGGTGTTGCCTTATTCCTCTCTCTATGGGGATTTGCTTCTTACTTTTATGGAGAGTATAAGCAAGACTTCAAAAACTCTGCTGAAAAAACGCTGTCTACCGATGCTGCTACTGATGTTTGATAAAATCTATCCTGAGAATATTTTAATTTGATTTCTTTGCCATATTATCATGCATGTAATTAAATCATAGGTCAAATTGTACTTTTGTGCCACCAAGTTTAAGTGAAGGTGCAAATGTGGTACATAATGTATCAAAAGTTACAATTTGGATCATCGTTTTCACACGATTGCAATCCCAGTTTTGGATGTTCGTTAAAGATAATGAACGGCATTTAAAAATATTAACGATATGGAAGGAAAAATTAACAAATTGCTTTCTTCACCTCCACAATTCAACAATTTTCTATTTGATTATAATTCCATTAAGGCCAAAAACCACCAACACCATCGCCACCATTTTCTAGAAACCAACCACCACTACCATTTTTCCAGAACCCGACGACCACCATCACCATTTTCCCAGAATCCGGCGACTACCGTAATCATTTTCTAGAATTCGACCACCACCACCAACATTTCTCTCAAAATCACCATCAAAATCAGTTCTCTCAAATCAAAGATCATTATAGTTTTTTTTTTCCAAATTACCAACAATTCCTAAATCAAAACCATTTATCCCAACATAAAAAAAACTCACATTTGGGTTTCCATGATATTCAAAATCTCATATCTATATGCCAAGTTACCATTACTTCCCTCATCACTGCTCGATATTCTGAGTTCGGGTTGGAGGTATTGCTTGGTCTATTTAACATTTGGGATGAATTCGTTGAGTTCAATTATGATTTTAATTTTAGGGTTCAAAAAAATCTGATTTCAAATTTTGTGTGTTCATTTCTGAGGAGTGCGAGTGATGAAGGAGGAGGGGAATGGGGTTGGGAAGTGGGAGGGTGACAGGGAGTGGAACAAAATCCCGGTGTCAATAATGGTGGGGCGGAGTCATGACGTGAGAGGAAGAGAGGAGGTGGTGGTCAGAGAAGGAGAGGGAGGTCAATATTTATGGGGAAGGTCGGAGAGGTCGAACTGTTGATTGTTGTTTGGGGGAGAAAGAATGGCGGTGTTTGTGTAATTTTTATTATTATTTATGTTAATTAATAATTTTCTTTCAAAAAAAAATATCCTTTTTAGGTGTTTTGTAAATATAATTAACATAATTGTAATAATTGAAAACTTGTTGATTTTAAGGGTAGTCAATGCAATTTTTGAAAACGCTAATTGATGCAATAATAATCTGAATTATCTTCTGGAGATCTTTCATATTTCTAGTCAATCTTATCGTCAAATAATTAATTCATAGTTTATTTACTTAGTAGTTTAGTATTCCTAGACTTGGAGGGATGTTCCAAGTTAAATATAAATAGCCTTATAATGCAATTGTAATGAGACAGTTTTTGGCAGATGTTTTGATAAAAAAAATTGAGGAGTTGTTTTCTCTCTCAAAAGTTTTATCGGGTATTCATTGAATCAACGGTTCAACTTCGGTATCTTTCATTATCCAGTGGGTGTGTTTGTTGTATGCGTGCACAAGTGTGCATCAGTTGGTATCAGAGCCGTAGATCCTGCTGAGATTCCTGCTTCCTCATTGCAAAATAATATGTTGCACTTGGACGGAAGACCGAGGACTAGCCACAGCAACAAGAGAGTTGTTGATGTTACTGTTGAAAATAAAAAAATAATCTACGGTACTTCAATGAAGTTCGAAGACATATTCTCTACTACGAGTTTAACTGTTTAAGGATGTGAAGTAGATTGGAAACTACCTCCGATCTACGATGAGTAAGATGAGGATGGATATCTAATTATGGAAGAGAAGGAAGAAGACATAATGGGTTTTCAAAAAGTTTGCACTACAAAGGAATTCTGCCCAAACTTTTTAGGTAATGAGGATTCTCAAACTTTGATGGGCTTGGAAAATAATTCAGATTCAATGAGGCCAGAAGATTTGGAACTATATGCACTGAAGCCTCTGCAAGAATATTGTGATAAGGTTATGATATGGAAATGGTGGACGGCCCGATTATCGAGATTCAAGAAGCGAAAACGAGAACTCGAGGACGAGTTCTTCTCAACCAGGGGAGAATGATGCAATAATAATCTGAATTATCTTCTGAAGATCTTTCATATTTCTAGTCAATCTTAACATCAAATAATTAATTCATAGTTTATCTACTTAGTAGTTTAGTATTCCTAGACTTGGAGGGATGTTCCAAGTTAAGTATAAATAGCCTTATAATGCAATTGTAATGAGGAGTTTTTGGCAGAAGTTTTGATAAAAAAATTGAGAAGTTGTTTTCTCCCTCAAAAGTTTTACCGGGTATTCATTGAATCAACGGTTCAACTTCGGTGTCTTTCATTATCCAGTGGGTGTGTTTGTTGTATGCGTGCACGAGTATGCATCAGTCCTCTAAATGGTTTTGTTGGGTATGCATGTTTTAGCCCTCCTATATTTGTATTAGATTTGATTGATACCATAACCTCCTGTCTATTTAAGGACTTTAGGACCCTATGTAATGAAGCTTAGACTTCAATTTTTTAGTTAAGTCCATTTCATAGATTAGGTTAAATTTAGACTTGAAGACTGGCACAAGACTCATTGGAATTGAGAGTTGCAGTTCAGAAGATTCAAACCGCTTCTTTCAAACCGCCCTAGCAAAACCGCCCTTAGCATTTGCTTGGTGAAATCCTTTGTTTGAAACTACCCTTGAACTACTCCAGTGCAACCGCCCTATGATGAACCGCACCTTGCAGCTCATTATCAACCGCACTTTGCAACCTCACTGGAGTTACCAACCGCTTCTGTCAAACCGCCTACTCCAGAACCGCTCCAATGATTGAGACTTGAAGTGAACCACCTTTGTCATTATAATCCACATCAGCAATATCAAATGTCAACCACCTTATCTTGTCACGTGATTCAAAGTCAGAGAAGATCTGCAAGGATCTTGAAAAGGTGACAGGTGTCCAAACCTCATTGCTTGCAGCTGGAGCATTATCAGCTTTATCTGCAACTACTGTACCAAAGGACAAAAGTGGTTGCTGTGGACCAATAGGAAAGCATCAAGTACTGTCCTTCATCAGCTGTGTCCAACGGCTACATTTTGGATGCTTGGGTATAAATTCCCCTAATCTTCACCATTTGAAGATTGTTTGAAAATTAGAGAAATTGCTGTGTTCATGTGAAGTTGAAGCTCGCCTCGTAAATTCTTAGTCCTTTGAATCTTCATCTTCATACTTCAAGAAATATTCCCGGCCAGTAAATCAAGCCTTAACACTTTCAAGAATCATTGTGCTCTACATCTCACAGATTTAAAGAGCCTTGATCTTGTTCTCACACACACACCTCATTTGTTCTAATCACATAGATTAAACACTTGAGATACACTGGTTATAGTTTTGGATTTGTTCTTCATAGTAAAGATTTTATTGTACTTTGTAATCTCTCAAATACTTAATATAAAATCTCTCTTAGAAATCCAAGACTAACCATCTTGGTAGTGGACGTAGATCGTTTATCGATTGAACCACTCCAAATAGCGTGTTCTTACTTTCTGCAATTATATTTCTTGTGCTTACTAATTATTTATCTTTGTCTCTGTTTGATCTTTATTTAGATATCCATTATTGTGAAATAGTGTTTGGAGTTAACATTGTCAAAACCTCACTTGTTTGTAAACCGCACGTACCAACTACTTCATTAAAACCGCTTTACAAACCTCCTCTATCAAAACCGCTTTATAACTCTCAATATTCCGCTGTGCATTTTACACTATCACTTGCAGTCTATTATCAACTGCAAGAGGATTTTGTAAGCAAGAGGTTTAGTTTTTAAAAGAGGGCGAAAAATTTTAATACAGCTATTCACCCCCCCTCTAGCTGTATTTTCACCCTTGTTGCCACCTTTGGGACCAACAAGTGGTATCAGAGCAAACACATTTTAAAACCACTGTTTTTCAAGCTTAACAGCTTGTGTGCCGATTCGATATGGAAACCTCAAAGACAATGACTACTGTTAACTATTCACACATTCCAATGTTGGACGAAGACCACTTTGACATCTGGAAGTGCCGAATGCTTATTCATTTGGAAACCATAGATGAAATGCTGGTGGAGTGCGTGATCAATGGCCCTCTAATTCCAATGAAGGCTAACACTGATGCAACCACCAATGCTGAAACTCCAGAGGTCAAAAAGCCAAAAGATGAGTGGTCGGATGAAGAGAAAAGATTAGTTGCCTTGGACAGCAAGGCGAGGTTCATCATTTCTGGAACCCTCCCCGTATCAACTCTACAGAAAGTGATGTACCTCAAAACCGCAAATCATATGTGGGATGCCATAGAGAGCTACCTCGAAGGTGATGAAGAGTGCAAGGAAAACAAATTATACACTGTTGAAAGATCCTACAACAACTTCAACAGAAAACCCAACGAAACCTTGCGTCAAACCTACGATCGCTATGTTGAGGTAGTTAATGCTTGTAGATCTCTTGGTAAAACTTTAACCGATAAGGAAATCAATATGACTTTCCTATCTGCTTTAGGTTCTAGATGGGTAAATAAGGCTACCTCTCTAGAAGACTCCAAAGTATTGGGTACTTGGTCATTAAGTAACTTGTATGCCAATCTTAGAGTCTATGAACTTAAATTAAATCATATAGAAGAGATAGAAGGGAAAACCAAATCGCTTTCTATGTCTCGTAGTGGAACATGAAGAGAAACCATCCACATCCAATAAAACCACTGATCCTTCCATATCAACCTCATCACTCATCGAGATGGATGATGATGATTTTGCCATGTTTGTGAAAAGATTCCAAAAATTTAGAAAATCTTCAAAACCTCTCACAAAATCATTTTCAAAAGGCAAACCTCCCGCAACATTTTCTAGGGTGCAGATACAAAGAAGAAGAGTGACTTGGTTTGCTACAACCGTAGAAAACCCGGCCACTTTGCATCCGAGTGTCCACAGCCTAAATATGAATACATGAAAAAGAAAACTTTTCCTTCGAAATTTTCTCATCGTAAGGGAATGGTTGCTGAGGAGGAAGAGAATTCCAAGGAATTAGCAACTTGGATTGAAACAGATTCTAAGGATGGAAGTGACGGTGAAACCGAAGAGGTTAACCTCTCGCTTAGTTGCGTACGCTTCGATGACTCGCATTCTCGAATCATTTGAGTTGCATGATATGGAGGAAAAGGAGGTTTTTGCAAAACTTCCAAATTATAAATTGGATGATGATATTAAACTTACTCCTAGCGTTAAGATAGGAAATTGTTCGTATTCACGTCCCATTTTCTCATCTAAAACTGCTCCACCTTCAAAAGCTATTCCAAAGAAAATTTTGAAAAAGGTGGTGGAAGAGGTTTCTCCCATGGAACATGAAAAGATGTTCAAGGAAGCTGAAATGGTGATCCATCAATTCTCAAATCTTAAGAAAGCCTTAAGCTTAGCTCATGATGAACTTAATCTGTACAAGACGGAGAAAACTGTGATGAGGTCTGAAATTTCTAATCTTAAGGACCACATCAAACAGATGACTCCTCTTGCTGATCAAAACCGCATCCTTGAAACTAAGGTTGCTGCACTTCAACTCAGGAATGATGACTTGGTAACCCAAATCGACGATCGCCAAAAGATTATTGATTCGTGGCTCAAGTCTCAATCCACCAAGGATAAAATCTTGGACTTCCAAGTTCCTCCTGGAACTAAGGATGGTCTAGGGTTTGGATCTGAGGAAGAGGAGAAGTGTGCATCCTCTAGTGAAAAGGATGAGGAATTTCCAGAACTAACTAAAGAAATTCTCAAGGAGAAGCATGCTAAGGGAAAGGGTAAAGCTAGACAAGTAAATTATGTCTACCCTAAAGGAAAGCAATATGGAAAGAATTCTGTGTTAAAACCTAAGAATTCTGTGGAAGCACCTGAAGAGGAAATGGCTTATGGAATTGGTAGAATCCCTGCTCCAACCACTTCTGGTGGAAAAGGCGGTTCTCGCTAACCTGTGTCTCGACCGCGCTTCTTCTTCGACCGCTCCTCCCGCCTTCAAAAGCAAGAATAGCGTTCCTGTGAAATACGTGGTCAAACCAAAGCCTCGTTCCCTTTATATCACCCGGAATGTTAGCTGGAACCGCACCTCCCAAACCGCTTCCTTGTCCCAAACCGCATGGAACTCCTAAGAAGAGTAAGGAGTTAGTAAAACCTCATGATGCTTGTAGCTTTTATAAATGTTCTGTGTGTGATGGTTTAGGTCACAAGGCTGCAGAATGCCTTTTGCGGTTCACATCCAATGCCAGGAAGAGTAAACCTCCTTCTGTCAAGCAAGTGTGGGTCGTAAAGGGTTGCTAACTTCAGGACCCAAGGAATAAAGGGGGACCTCGTTCTTAATGTTTACATTTCAGGTCCTCTGCTTCATGGCTGGTCACTCCAAGGATAATGAATGGTATCTTGATAGTGGCTCCTCAAGACATATGACTGGAGATAGATCATTACTTGAAGATGTCGTTGAAGCAAGTGGTCCATCTGTAACCTTTGGTGACAACAACAAAGGAAAGACCATAGGATATGGTGTTATAAGGAGAGGAAACCTAACTATTGAGAAGGTTTCTCTTGTCGATGGACTCAAGCACAACCTCCTTTCAATTTCTCAATTTTGCGACAAAGGAATGCTTTGCAACTTCACGTCATCAAATTGCTTTATCAAAGATAGCATTTTCGCGTCACCCTACTCACAAAGGATTCGTAAGAGTAATATTTACATTATTGATCTAAATTACGCATGTAGTATTACTAATCTGTTTTGTAGCTAAGAATGTGAGCGAAAATAGTTGGCGATGGCACAAGAGGGTGAGCCACTTGAACTTCAAGTATCTTGCAAAGATTGGTAGGGAAAACCTCGTTCGTGGTTTACCTAAAGTGGCCGACCACCATCTGAGAAATGCAAAGGCATGCCGCTTGGTAAGCAGTCCGCGTCGTCTTTCACCAAAGAAGACCGCTCCTTCAACTTCAAGATGCTTACAACCGCTTCACATAGATTTGTTTTGGACCCGTAACCACCGCCAAAGATTGGAGGAAATAGATATACCTTAGTGGTGGTGGATGATTATTCAAGATATACATGGGTTGAGATGATGATTTCCAAAGATGATGCTATGAGATTCTCACCGCACTTTTAGACGGCTCCAAACTCAAAAAGAAGATGACATCGTTAGTGTTCGATCGTATAATGGAATGTAGAATTTAAGAACAACGTGTTGCTCAAGATTGTGATGACCACGGGATTGATCACAATTTTTCCACTGGGTGTTCCACAACAAAATGGGGTTGTGGAAAGGAAGAATAGGACGTTGATTGAGGCCGGAAAGACAATGATATCTCGAAGCGAAGCTACCTCAGCATTTTTGGGCTGAAGCAATCAATACCGCATGCTTCACTCAGAACCGATCCCTCATCAACAAAACCCATAGCAAGACTCCATATGAGCTTTGGCGAGGAAGAACCCCCAACATTGCATTCTTCAAGATCTTTGGCTGCAAATGTTTTGTCCTCTACAATGGAAGAGAAAATAGAGGTAAATTCGGAGCCAAGGCCGACGAAGGTATTTTTGTTGGGTATGCTAAACATTCTAAAGCTTTTCGTGTTTTCAATAAAACTAGTTTAAAAATAGTTGAGTCTGTCCATGTTACTTTTGATGAGCATTCTCTCCTTGAGCCACATTTGGCTCCAAATGTTGCTGATGATTTTGTTGAGCATAATGAACCAGGTGAACCTCAAACTGCACCTGAACCTCAACCGCAAAATCCAGCACCCTCAACTGAAATTCCCTCAAACCGCACTTTTGAAACCGCACCTGAAGTTCCTACTCCAGATGCAACTGCAAGGGAAGAAGAAGTTGAAAATTACCCTATCCAGCTTATAGAACCTCTTCGTCAACTTACATTCCATGACTTCGCTGAAGGATCTAACGACGTTCCAATTGAAGATCTTCAGCAAACCTCAGTCCAACCAGACTTACCCCCGGAGGTTCGTGAAGTCAGCAGTCACCCCCTCACAAATGTGATTGGTGATCTATTTTCCGGTGTTCAAACAAGGAGATCAAACTATGACGAGCATACTTCACTTTTTTCTCAAGTTGAACCCAAGAAGATTGATGAAGCACTCCAAGATTCCAGTTGGGTCGTTGCTATGCAAGAAGAACTCAACCAGTTTGAAAGATGCAAGGTCTGGACTTTGGTGCCTAGACCTCAGGATCAAGGAGTGATAGGAACTAAGTGGGTATTTAGGAATAAGATGGATGAGAATGGAAGCATCACTAGGAATAAAGCAAGGTTGGTCGCACAAGGATATAGGCAAGAAGAAGGAATTGATTATGATGAAACCTTTGCTCCAGTTGCAAGATTGGAAGCTATCGGAATTTTCTTAGCCTACGCCTCTTTCAAGCATTTCAAGTTATATCAAATGGATGTTAAGAGTGCATTCCTCAACGGCGAACTGCAAGAGACCGTGTATGTTGCCCAACCACCTGGATTTGAAGACTCCAAATTTCCCAATCATGTCTACAAACTCCAAAAAGCTTTGTATGGACTTAAGCAAGCTCCAAGGGCATGGTATGAGACTCTTTCTAAATTTTTACTAGAAAAAGGATTTAAACGTGGTAAAATTGATACAACTCTTTTTATTGGCAAATATAATGAACATACTTTACTTGTTCAAATTTATGTCGATGATATTATTTTTGGTTCTACTAATGAGTTGCTTTGTAAGCGTTTCGAGAAGCTAATGAAAAGCAAGTTTGAGATGAGCATGATGGGAGAATTAACATTCTTCCTCGGGCTTCAAATCAAGCAATGCGAAGAAGGTATTTTCCTCAGCCAAGCCAAATACACCAAGGAGTTGATAAAGAAGTTTGGTTTAGAAAATGCTAAAGCATATGATACTCCAATGGCCACCGGCAATAAGCTAGATAAGGATCTCAAAGGTAAGAAAGTTGATCAGACTTTATATCGAGGTATGATCGGCTCATTACTTTACTTAACTGCTAGTAGGCCCGATATCATGTTTAGTGTCTCGTGTATGTGCTCGCTACTGCGCATCCTAGAGAAGCACATCTTATTGCAGCCAAGCGTATAATCCGCTATTTATCCGGAACCACTAACCTTGGACTTTGGTATTCCAAAGATTCGAACTTCGATCTTGTAGGTTATTCAGATGCACATTATGCAGCCTTGTACTATTGACAGAAAAGCACTAGTGGTACTTGTCATTTCCTTGGAAATAGACTAGTTGCTTGGGCCAAAGAAGAAGCAAGCTTCGCCAGTGTCTACCACAGAGGCCGAGTATATTGTCTGCTGGTAGTTGTTGCCGCCAAATCCTTTGGATGAAGCATAGCTTGGTGGACTATGGAATCCATGAAGGGAATTGCCCTATCATGTGTGACAATACTTCAACAATTTCAGTCTCCAACAACCCTGTCATGCATTCCAAGACCAAGCATATTGATATCAAGTATCATTTCCTAAAAGACCATGTGGAGAAGAGGAATATCCATTTAGAGTATGTGGGGACAGATAATCAGATTGCTGACATCCTCACCAAGGCTCTTGACTCCAAGAGGTTTTCCTTCCTCAGAGGAGAAATGGGTATGCTTGAACTTAAATGATTCCATACTTTTTATTGACTAACTTGTGTGTTAAGTTTAGGCTGTATCTCTTGTTGAAAATCTTGATATCAACCGCACCATTGTTGAACCGCGGTAATTCAAACCGCTTGAGTGGTCAACCGCGTATTATCAACCGCGTATTACCAACTGCATAATGCTTCTGACCGCTCCATCTTCAACCGCCTTCAACATGGTATTTTCAAAATCAAGTTTTAATTTTTTTTAAGCTATGCGGTTTAAAACTCTTTTCAACCGCACTGCCACGTGGACCCAAGGTAAGTTCCTTTATTTTTATTTTAGTCCACATTTTGACATAAGGGCATTTTTGCAAATGTTTTCCCACGCTATTTCAAAATTTAAATGCATTTAATGCAAAGGAAACATTAGCATTTAAAGCTCTCTTGTCAGCCGTCATTGGTTAAAGAATAGGAGATGAAAGGGTGCAACAGAGGTAATGATTCAGTTTATGGGAAAATCAAACTGTCCTTTCAACTGCCCTAAACCTGAATTTTATCTATAAATAGCAGACAAGACAACAATTTCAACTCTTCCTACTCTGTCTTCTCTGCAAAAGTACTTTCTACCAACTCACTCTCTCTCTCCTCCATAAGCTTCATATTTTTTTACTTTCTTCAATGGCTCCCAAGGCTCCCTTCTCTGATATGGTATGTTTCCTAAACTACATCCTTCTTCATATCTGCAAAATTACTCATAAATCCGCCATTGATGAACCTTGAAGCTTCGAAAACCCTTAAATGCATTTTTGTTCATATCTACCTTGATTGTTCATCATTTTGCATAAATTCAGTTGGGTTTTGCTCGGATTTGTTGTTAGATTCTTTATATGTAATTTATTTTACGATCAACCAATGATTTGAACACTGATTTTGGACTTTAAACTTTTCTCATTCGAAAACCCATTTGAGTGTTCTTGCTTGTTGGTGTTGATTCTGAGCAAAGTATGAATTTTTAATGTTATATTGTTAATCTACTGCTCAATGTGATCATTTTGACATATTATTTGTTGATTTTGGTGAACATTTGTTGAAACTCTGTTCTTAGTGTTCTAAGTGTTCTTCGTGTTCATCATGCCTTCAACTTGACTGTTCATATGCCATGTTAAAATTATCACATGTTTTGGTTCATTTGATTTTCACACATGTTTTTGTACTTAGAAAATTTTCAATAAATTTTTATACACTATTTGTAAACATCAACCGCATGCCTTGATTGTTTGGAATTGCATTCATGAATACTTCTTGATTCCAACCGCATGTCCTCTTCAACCGCGTTCACATTAGAACTGCATGCTATATATCAACTGCATTCACTTTTGAACCGCATGCAAACTATGAACTGCCTGTTATTTTGAAACCGCATGCAAAATATGAATGTCATGTCATTTTGAAACCGCATGCTAAGTTTGTTTGAGATATTACTTAGTATATAGGCTGGACACCATAACCTTCCTCTCCAAGCACCGCTTGCAGTGTGGGATAAACTTGGATTACAATGCCACGTACTAGTATAATCTCTTACATATTTTCTAAGTGTTTTAATTATATTCACAATTTACTTGAGGTTTGGAGTTCTCAATATTTTCAACCGCATCAATTGCCAACCGCATGGATGCCCAAACCGCTTGTGCATTGTGAATCACTTTATGGATCTAAAACCTTTGTTTCATTTTGTAGGATCCTAAATTCTTTATTCCAGGCTTTGAGATCAATGAGCCTGAGCTCCAAGGAGATGCTCTTGGTAGAGAGTTGATCAGAAGACTCACTTCCTCTGGAATCCTCCCTCTCTTCAACAAAGGCCAATCTTATATCATTCCTTCCTTTGTGGATCAGTTCTACTCCTCTGCTGTTCTAGGAGACAGAGAATTATCTGATGGCACCAAGATCAAATGCCTGGTTGGCAGTGTTGAAGGCTTCGATATATCCATTGATCATCTGGATATTAGAAGTACTTTTGGATTTCATGTTTCTGGATGCCCCATGGAGGTTGATCAAGAAGTGTTGGATGCAACCGCTCTATCAACAGTCAATCTGTCATCTCTCTCTGGTTATTACAAGAAGAAGGCAAGGAGGGAATTTGGTGAACTTATGAGCCACTTGGGCTATATAGTAGGAATGTCTGTGTGTGGTAAGACTGGCAACCACAACAACTTCACTACTCGTGAATGGATTTCTTCTTTGTGCCATTTATAATGGAATTAAGCTGAATTGGCCCAAGATTCTGATGAAGGAAATGGCTAGTTCCATTGATGCTTATCAATCCAAAATCAAAAATGAACACCAGAGATGGAGACCATTCTGCAGGCTCCTAACCGCGTTGTTCACTAGCTATCAACACTTGGAGGATCTCAGACTCTCAACTCCTGAGTTATCAGTATCAATGGGTGAAGGTGAATCCCTTGGAACCAGGGTTTGTCACAACTTCAGATACTCATTTGGAGATACCCAGTACAAATTTCTATATGATGCTGATACTCTCAACCCCAAGGAGTTCTATGTTGAAATGACCCCAGCAACCGCGGTTACTGCTCTAGGAAAGGCAATCAAGAAGGCCTCCAGAAAGAAAAACATTGTCCTAGAACCGCAGGCCAAGAAGCCAAGGACCGCACCACCTCAACCGCGTGTTCAAACCGCAGGTGCTAATCTAAGTGCTAAGCCTCAGGAGAAATTTGGTTTGAGAGATGAGCCTACTGATGAGGAAGAAGAAGAGGATGCTGGAATTGCCCCTCTTATCAAGAAGGCAAAATCTGTGAAGACTGCTACTGCCAATCTCACGAGAGGAAGATAAGGTTGCTTTTTATAAAGCAAAAATTGACAAGTTGGAAAGAAGGGCGGATTTGAGGAAGGGCGAAAGGAAAGAAACCATCTTCTGAACCGCTTGCTACTTCTCAACCGCAAGCTCAAGTTCAACCTCCTGTTCCTCCTCAATCCCAACCGCTTCAAACTCCTCCAACCTCACCTATTCAAACCTCTTCCCCAATTCCTACCCAACACCTTTCTCCTTCCAAATCTCTTTCCCCCAAACCGCTCTCTCCCTCTCCACCTCCTAAAACTGCAACCGCTCAGGGGGAGAATCCCAAGAAGAGGAGATTCAAACAATTGGCCAAGAAAACAACTCCTCCAAAGAAACACTATCTTCACACCATTGCCAAATCTAACATCAAAATACCTGGTGAAACCTCCTCATACTTTGATAAATCTTCCTCCCAAACCAATTCAAATTCATCATCCCCTTCTGAATTTCAAACCCCTCAAAATCAAGCCACCTCAAATCCCAAAGCCTTCACTGAATGGACATCCAAGCCATCCAGGCCCAAATTCCTATTCAACCTCTAGACTTAGAACTCCAACTCCTTCACCACAAAATTCACCCTCACACCATTCTTCCCCTCATATATCAAACCGCACCCATAAATCCCCTTCCAAATCACCTATCTCTTCCCCACAAAAATCTCATTCAACTCATTCCAACTCAATCAGTTCAAATCCTCCTACCACTTCTATACCCATACCAACCGCCCCATCCCAAACCGCACCCATACCAACCGCCCCCATACCAACCGCCCCCATACCAACCGCCCCCATCCCAACCACCCCCATCCCAACCGCCCCCATCTCAACTCAAACCTCATCCCCTTACACAGTTCCTGCCTCACGCATTTTCCAAACCCTATTATCTCAAATGCCTCAGACCGCTCCTCCTACTTATTCTGAACCGCCTCCTTCCTTCACCTTTATTCCTTCATCTTCAACCGCTCCTCCACCCTCTGACTACTCCAAAATCCTTTCCACCCTTAATCTTATCCAGTCCCAACTCCTCATAAACCAAGGCCACATTATCAAGCTGACCGCTTCTAATGCCTCCTCAAGCTTCAAACCGCTCCCTTCGAAGCTTGCCGAATCTCAATCCCATCCGATTGCCTCTCAAACCCTTCAAATGGCTGATCATAAGAACTCCCTAAAGAGTTTTGCTCGGAGACTTGATGCCATTAAGGGGGAGAAGGATCTAGCAAACATTGTCAAATCCTCGGCTAATTCTTGCTTTGAAGGATTCAAGAAAGAGTTATCTCGAAGGTGTCATTCAAATTCAATCATTTGGAGATTCCGATCTCAAGGAAATGATTTCTCGGCTTGCAACCTCCTCCAAAACCGCCTTTGATTCCCTCCAAGCCGAATTCCTTAAATCACAATTCTCAACCGCCTTCTACTCAAGACTTTCAAACCGCCTTGAATGCGGTTGAAGCAAATATCCTTCTGGAAATTGATGATGTCAAAGAGAAGCCGGAAATCAAGACAAACTCCCTTGATGATGCTTTGATGGCCAAGTTGAATGAAGTCAAGGATGAATTCAATGACCGCTTTGAAAATATCAAGTTAGGATTCACCACCAAACTTGAAGCCACAGCCAATGAGCCGAAATCCTCCATCCAAGTGATCGTGAATCTTGATGAAATGATCAAGCTCTCTCTTCTCGTATCCGCAGCAGAAGCTCAGGGGGAGGTTCAAACTTTGTACAATTCATTGAACTCCTCCTTTCACACCTTGATTGATGAGCTAACCGATCAAGTGTCTCGATAACTCCAAGGCAGCCTTCGATGCCAATCTCAAGATTGATTCTCAAGCAAATATCTTAGAGAGATTGGTGACCGCTCAAGGAAGGACCGCAGAAGAGGTGAGAAAAATTAGAAAATCCCTGAAGTCTGAAACCTCTGCATCAAATCTTGCCAGGAACCCTGAAATCAACCAACCGCAGCAGCAGCAGCAAGGTCAAGAACCGCATCAACCTTAAACCGCTCTCTGCTCTGTATGTTTTTGTACTCTCTTTGTTTGTTGGACCGCATTCTCATTGTAATTTTTCTTGTCCAACATTTCTTTTGCTTTTTGTAACCATGTAATTTTCTTTCATTCCTGTTTTGTAACCGCTTGAGGAATTAATGGAAATTGCATCATGGTTCCAAAAACCTTGTTCATATCAAACTGCTTGTTTGTAGAACAATGAAACCTCTTATGGTTTTAAACCTCATTCAAATATTTTTCAACTTAAAATCATATTTTTTGAATTGAAGTTTAAACATTCAGTTTAAACCGCACTTTGAACTTAAACTCATATTTCTTAAGTGCACTGAATGCATTTCTCTACTTTCCATATTGTAAGTTTTTATCTCTTAGAAAGTATAGAAATCTATAGCTTAAGCTAAGTGTGTGCATTGACTTGGGACATGAATTACCATGTTAATTCTTATGGACATGTTCTTACCAAGTACAATGTTTGCTTTAGTTATAGTAGGTAATGGCATCAATCAAATAGGGGGAGATTGTTGGGTATGCATGTTTTAGCCCTCCTATATTTGTATTAGATTTGATTGATACCATAACCTCCTGTCTATTTAAGGACTTTAGGACCCTATGTAATGAAGCTTAGACTTCAATTTTTTAGTTAAGTCCATTTCATAGATTAGGTTAAATTTAGGCTTGAAGACTGGCACAAGACTCATTGGAATTGAGAGTTGCAGTTCAGAAGATTCAAACCGCTTCTTTCAAACCGCCCTAGCAAAACCACCCTTAGCATTTGCTTGGTGAAATCCTTTGTTTGAAACTACCCTTGAACTACTCCAGTGCAACCGCCCTATGATGAACCGCACCTTGCAGCTCATTATCAACCGCACTTTGCAACCTCACTGGAGTTACCAACCGCTTCGTCAAACCGCCTACCCGTAACCGCTCCAATGATTGAGACTTGAAGTGAACCACCTTTGTCATTATAATCCACATCAAAGAATATCAAATGTCAACCACCTTATCTTGTCACGTGATTCAAAGTCGAGAAGATCCGCAAGGATCTTGAAAAGGTGACAGGTGTCCAAACCTCATTGCTTGCAAGTACTGAGCATTATCGGCTTTATGCGCAACTATCGTACTCAAAGGACAAAAGTGGTTCTTTGTGGACCAATAGGAAAGCATCAAGTACCGTCCTTCATCACCGTGTCCAACGGCTACATTTTGGATGCTTGGGTATAAATTCCCTAATCTTCACCATTTGAAGATTGTTTGAAAATTAGAGAAATTCTTTGTGTTCATGTGAAGTTGAAGCTCGCCGTAAATTCTTAGTCCTTTGAATCTTCATCTTCATACTTCAAGAAATATTCCCCGGCCAAATCAAGCCTTAACACTTTCAAGAATCATTGTGCTCTACATCTCACGATTTAAAGAGCCTTGATCTTGTTCTCACACACACACCTCATTTGTTCTAATCACATAGATTAAACACTTGAGATACACCGGTTATAGTTTTGGATTTGTTCTTCATAGTAAAGATTTTATTGTACTTTGTAATCTCTCAAATACTTAATATAAAATCTCTCTTAGAAATCCAAGACTAACCATCTTGGTAGTGGACGTAGATCGTTTATCGATTGAACCACTCCAAATAGCGTGTTCTTACTTTCTGCAATTATATTTCTTGTGCTTACTAATTATTTATCTTTGTCTCTGTTTGATCTTTATTTAGATATCCATTATTGTGAAATAGTGTTTGGAGTTAACATTGTCAAAACCTCACTTGTTTGTAAACCGCACGTACCAACTACTTCATTAAAACCGCTTTACAAACCTCCTCTATCAAAACCGCTTTATAACTCTCAATATTCCGCTGTGCATTTTACACTATCACTTGCAGTCTATTATCAACTGCAAGAGGATTTTGTAAGCAAGAGGTTTAGTTTTTAAAAGAGGGCGAAAATTTTTAATACAGCTATTCACCCCCCCCCTCTAGCTGTATTTTCACCCTTGTTGCCACCTTTGGGACCAACAGGTTTCTAAATGTACAAAGTCGTCCCTATCTTTACGGATTTTTCCGTCGGTAATAGCCCAATTTTTGATTTCTAAATGTACAAAGTCGTCCCTATTTTATATTAAAAAAATTATAAGCCAAGTTATTGAGTGCTTTCCCAACGGATATTTTCGTCACTAAATTTACATTTTATATTAAAAAAATTATGTATATATATTTAAAAATATATATTAATATTATATATATATATATATATATATATATATATATATATATATATATATATATATATATATATATATATATATATATATATATATATATATATATATATATATATATATACACACACACATATATATATATATATATCCTAAATATTTTTATCAAAAATAAATTATAATGTCAATAAATTGAAATCAGTCCCTTTAACTTTTCTTATTTTCAAATTAGTCCCTTAACTTTTTTTAATATTAAATCAGTCCTTGATATTTCACAATTACACTTTGCTCTCCTAAACTTCTTTTATAGTTAAATCAGTCCTTACATATCCTTTCATTTCAACTTTGATCACTTAACAAATCTGATATCACCATCACCCCAATATAATGAACAAAGTCCAATGAAACAAATTCCAACCAAGAAAATTAAATCAAATTTCAAGAGAAAAATCAAACCAAATTCCATCAAAAAAAATTAACACATAACCTATACAGATTCAAAAATTTACACAATATTTTCAAATTTGAACAAAATCAAAGTCAGAAAATTTGAGAAAAATTTGGTAAAACTTTCCAAATCCCAAGCAAGAACATCCACAATTACATAAAAATATATGTTTGGCAACATTTTCTCTCTGGAAGTTGAAGAAAACGAAGCGGACGAGGAAGAGGGAGAGGTCGGTGCTATGGCTGATGACTAGGGAGGTGTTGAGCTCGGCTTTGAAAGAGAATGAGGGAGGCGATGGTGATGGCAGCAGTGAAGGGGAGAGGGGGTGAGCAATTGGAATCCAGGCTGCTCAAAGTTATTTCTACTTACGTCATGCAAGACGATCTCCTTTTTTCGATGTTAACCGTCGAAGAAACGCTCATGTTCGCCGCCGAATTTGACGCCTCCCGTGGACTCTATCAAAGTCGAAGAAGAAGCTTCGAGTTCAAGCCCTAATTGATCAGCTTGGCCTCCGCAACGCTGCCAAAACAATCATCAGTGATGACGACCACAGAGGCGTCTCCGGCGGTGAACGGCGCAGTGTATCAATCGGAATCGACATAATTCACGATCCAATCATCTTATTCCTCGACGAGCCGATAGTGATGCAGTGACAGGGGGGAGAATGAGGGAGGCGACGGTTATGGTAGTGAAGGGGAGAGGGGGCGACGGTGATGTAGTGAAGGGGAGAGAATGAGGGAGGCGCTGGAACGGGAGGAAAATTATGTGGTAGGGTTTTGTTAAGATGATTTTGGACCATTGGATGTGTGTAATTAATGGTTCAGATTGATTTAAAAATCAATCCTTGTGAAACCAGTAAGCCAATTAAAGGAGTGTATTTGTGTTTTTGCCGGATGAATTTGGACCTTTGTATTAATTTATATTTGATGTATTTAATGGTGAAAATGTTGCTTGGGGTAGTGATCCATGTGAATATATGTGTTCTAATAATTTATTTCCACCTCTTATGTTTATTTTTTTATCACAAAAAACTTTTAATGATCATAATAATTAGTAAAAATAATTATTAATATTTCTAATAATTGAAAAACATACAATAAATAAAAATTATGCTAATAATATCGAAAAAAATACGTAAAACAACAAAATAAATTAAAATTCTATGAAATATTAATATACCTAAGCCTTGAATTTCACTCTAAATCATAAAACAATAATGCCTAAAATATAATTTATTGATAATAATAATTTAATAATTTAAACTTCAAAGAAATATTAATATACCTAAGTAATAATTGATAGTAATAAATTATAAAAAAATACTTATTAACAATAATAATAATTTAATCTTTAAAATAAATATTAATAATGCTTATTACTACATTCTCAAATCTTATATACTTATACCCCAAACCTTAAACCCTAAGTCATATACATATACCCCAAATCCTAAAAATATGATTTATTGATAATAAGTAATAATTGGCATTTTCATCTTTCCTTAAATCATATTTCTACCCCTAAACCCTCATTTCTATATTATAATAATTAGTAAAAATAATTTATAATAATAATAATTTAAAATATAAAATAATATTATATCATACACATAGAAAAAGTTAATAATTTTTTTAATAAAATAAATTTTAATATACACAATCCCTTAATCATACTTTATACTCTAAACCCTAAACCCTAAACCATAACTCATATCCTATACCATATACCCCATACACCAGACACACATACTTTATACTCTAAATCATATACTTTGTATCATATACACATACCATATACTCTAAATCATAATCCATATACATATACCATAAACCTTAACCTATACCCTCAAACATAACCCATACCCTAAACTAGACGTGTCCAAACGGTTATAACCGCTGGTTAACGGTTATAACGGGAGGTTAAAAAATCGTTAAAACTTAATCGTAGTCTAACTGTTAATCGTGTACTAGCGGTTACGGTTATCCGGTTAACGGTTATAACCAGTTAACAAGGTTTATTCGGTTAAAACGGTTAACTGAAGCCCCTTTTTTTCAGATTAGTCCTTTTAACGAAATTTTTAACATTTTCTATTAAAAAACTGAGTAGAATTTCAAAAACCTACTGAAATTCTGAAAAACTAACTGAAAACGTTAAAAAACTGACTGAAATTCTAAAAAACTAACTGAAATTCCTAAAAACTAACTGAAAACGTTAAAAAACTGACTGAAATTTCAAAAACCTAACTGAAATTCCTAATAATTTAATCTTTAAAATAAATATTAATAATTTTTTTAAAAAATGAAAGTATATAATAGAAAAAAAGAGGGACGGACAATAGCATTTAATTTTTTTTATTTTTTCTAATTTTTTTTGAATATATAAAACTATTTGAAATGTTAGTTAGTAGGGAAATTTTTTACAAAAAGTCATATAAAAAAAGTTAATAATTTTTAAAGAAATAAAAGTATATAATAGAAAAAAAGAGGGAGGGACAATAGCATTTACTTTTTTAATTTTTTTTAATAGATAAAGCTATTTGAGATGTTATTTAGTTGGGAATTTTTTAAAAAAAAATTATATAAAAAAGTTAATAATTTTAAAGAAAGGAAAGTATATAATAGAAAAAAAAGGGACGGACAATAGAATTTTTTTTTTTTTTGAATATATAAATCTATTTGAGATGTTAGTTAGTAAAGAATTTTTTTACAAAAAATTATATAAAAAAAGTTAATAATATTTAAAGAAATGAAAGTAAATAATAGAAAAAAAGAGGGACGGGCAATAGCATTTACGTTTTTAATTTTTAATTTTTTTTTTTTGAATAGATAAAACTATTTGAGATGTTAGTTAGTAGGGAAATTTTTTACAAAAAGTTATATAAAAAAAGTTAATAATTTTTAAAGAAATGAAAGTATATAATAGTAAAAAAGAGGGACGGACAGTAGCATTTAAATTTTTACTTTTTTTAATTTTTTTTTGAATAAATAAAACTATTTGAGATGTTAGTTAGTACTAAATTTTTTACAAAATGTTATAAAAAAAAAGTTAATAATTTTTAAAGAAATGAAAGTAAATAATAGAAAAAAGAGGGACGGACAATAGCATTTACTTTTTAAATTTTTTTAAATATTTTTTTTAATAAATAAAACTATTTGAGATGTTATTTAGTAGGGAAATTTTTTACAAAAAGTTATATTAAAAAAGTTAATAATTTTTAAAGAAATGAAAGTATAAAATAGAAAAAAAGAGTCATGGACAATAGCATTTATTTTTTTAATTTTTTTTTGAATAGATAAATCTATTTGAGATGTTAGTTAGTAGGGAAATTTTTTACAAAAAGTTATATAAAAAAAGATAATAATTTTTAAAGAAATGAAAGTATATAATAGAAAAAAAGAGGGACAGACAATAGCATTTAATTTTTTAATTTTTTTTTGAATAAATAAAACTATTTGAGATGTTATTTAGTAGGGAAATATTTTACAAAAAGTTCTATAAAAAATTAATAATTTTTTAAAGAAATGAAAGTATATAAAAAAAAAGAGGGACAGACAATAGCATTTACTTTTTTAATGTTTTTAATTTTTTTTTTGAATAAATAAAACTATTTGAGATGTTATTTATTAAGAAAAGTTTTTACAAAAAGTTATATAAAAAATTTAATAATTTTTAAATAAATGAAAGTATATAATAGAAAAAAAAAAAGGGACGAATAATAGCATTGACTTTTTTAATTTATAAAATTTTTTTTTGAATAGATAAATCTACTTGAGATATTAGTTAGTAGGGAAATTTTACAAAAATTTATATAAACAAAGTTAATAGTTTTTAAAGAAATAAAAGTATATAATAGAAAAAAAGAGGGACGGACAATAGCATTTGTTAGGACCTAACTTTGATCAAAGTCTTAGTTAGTTGGTTTTGATAAAGGAATATAAGGGTTTATATCAAAAGAGGAAATCTGTTATATTCATTCTTCAGTTTATCTGACAGCTATGAGTCTAACAGTTATGATTCTATCTTATACAGTGGTTACATTCAATCAATAACATGAATCATATTTCCTCTCTTAGCTATCAAGATCATTAAGTACATCTCAGTCCTTATTAGAGAACATCTCTGATAGCTAAGCCTTAGTATGATCTGACAGCTATGACTTCATTCCCTCTGATAGCCATCACTCTGTCTCATTCTCTGCTACCACAATTTCAACCAAAGTGGAACCTGGATCTTCACAAATGTCAAGTTCACTATTGAAGACCAATGAAGACCACTGAAGACCTTCTGGAAGCTCTCAGCTCAAGCCACAGCTCAAGCCAGCTCATGAAGACCTGCAAGTGGACAAGTGGGGCAAAGACCAGTCAAGGCTCATTAATGTAGCTGCAATACCATATTCCAACGGCTACATTGAAGGGTATAAATAGAGGAGTTCATCCTCTACACAATCTACTCTTGAAAAATACTCTTTTTCACAGTCCAAAACCTTTCCCTTACACCCACACACACCTCCTGTAATCCACACACACACTCACCAATCCCTACCCTTTAAACCCTGTTCCAAACCAAAATCCTCATCCCAAAACCTCTGCTTCAACAACAAACAACCCTAGTGTGTTAATTCACAAATTCCAAAAACCTAAGACTTTACTTTAGGTGTAGAATTAGTTTGTAAACACTCAAGACTGTACTTTGAGTGTATTAGTTGTTTTGTAAAATCTTGAGACTGTACTTCAAGTTGTAAAAACACTTAAGACTGTACTTTAAGTGTATCCCTAGTTAACTGTACTAATTAGGAAGAGGAAGTTCAAGGAACTTGCCTAAATCAATCATTTGTAATTTTTGTTGATTAAAGATTATAATAAAATTGATCTCACTTGTCAAGATTGACAGTGGGGGTGGATGTAGGAGGAGTGAACTCGAACCACTTTAAATTCTCTCGTGTTATTACATTTACGCAATCACATTCACACACTTGCATTATTTCTTTGTGTTCTTTGTCCTATCATTATTTCAAGCTTCTCTTATTCCGCCGCACAATTCAACAAACATCCGATGCCTAAGCCAAACCATAGCCGTCTCGATCATCTCGCATATCAACAAAGGGCCTTTCAATTGGTATCGAGCTTGTCTTCACATTCAAAAGTCTAACAACTTGTGAAGGATCCTCTTCAAACCCACCATGCCTCAACCAAGGAGAAATAATGAGAAAGACATCCCACACATTGATGATTGTGGATCTTTTGAGATCTATGCTTCAAAAATAAAAACATACCTTGATGCAAACAAGATATGGAACTGGTATGTTCTAGAGAATGAAGTGTCCTACCCAACTCAAATCTGTATTGATGGAGGACCTAGTAAGACCAAATCCCCGAAACATGGTCCTAATCGAGAAACAATTGATCGCGCAAACTTAAAAGTCAAAAATATTCTTCAAAAGAGTGTAAATGACTCACTTGCACAAGAAATTGCTAAGGAACCAAATGCCATCAAAGGCATGGGCTCTCATTCAAACAAAATTCACTAAGCACACCGTGTCGGGACACAAAATTTGTATAACTTGCTTAGGCAATTAGAGCAACTTCAAGTTCTATCCTGGAGAAAAAGTGAGTCTTTGCTCAACCAAGGTTTGAAAACCTTGTTAGATCTATTGCCGACCATGGAAAAACCTTTGAACAACAAGATCTCGCCTCAAGATATATTCTAATCTCCCACAAGAATATGAAAAGGTAGCTTTACCTATTAGAGAAGGATCTCGAATGGAGCACAATGACAGCTGAACAAGATTTTGGAAAGCTTGAAGCTTATGAACTGGAAGGTATGATAAAAATTCAACCAGCTTCCTACCATTTCACAAACTTTAGCCTTAATCAAGCTCAAGAAAGCGTCCACAAACCAATCACTCACCAAGACATTGAGACCATTGTCAACAATGCTCTTCAAAAGATAAACATCGGCTCCAAACCTCGTCAAGAACAGATCTCTCAAGAAGACATTCCAAGTCTCATATCCACGGCCGCCGAAATGCCATGAAATTTCATAAGAAATCTTTTGACAAAAAATACAACCCTTCCACATCTAATTCTCAACAAGACAAATACAAGAAGACAATTGATTGCTTCAACTGTGGAAAGCAAGGACATTACTCATCCGATTGTCCCGAACCAAGGAAACCTAGGGACAATCGACAGCCTAAGAAGATGACCTACTCAAAAGAGATCATTCACAGTTCCAAGTGCAATCGCTTCAATTGCTCCAAAAATAAACATGACAAAAACAAGGAGCAAGTTATGATAGCCGACTCATCAAAATTCAGTGATGAAGAGTATGTGTCAAGTGATGATTCCGACAATGAAGGAGAAGAAGCCATGCTATGCCTTATGGCCGAAGATGAAGAAAAATCGACAATGAGGAAGAATCGACAATGAGGAAGAAATGGAAGCACTTCACGCCGCAGATGAACTAAAAGAGGTACATGATTTTAACTCCTTAAATATTGATGGTTTCAAACAATTAGTTTGCACTCTTTTAATTCAAACCAAAAACAAAAAACTAGCTTTGCTTCACCGGTCAATGAGAACCTTTCCCAATCCTCAACCATTGACACCCTCACAAAACCAATTCGAGCTTGAGAAAGCATGTCAAGGGCTAAGAGATCAATGCATCATGCTTGAAAAACAAAACATGGATCCGACAAATGAGACATCAAGTAATCATGAAAACCGTCAAAGACTCAGTAATCTTGAAAAAGAAAATGATGCTCTTAAAAAGAGAATAGACTCATGGAACATGTCAAGCAAAGCATTATCCCTTTTCACCTACACCCAAAGGCGTCCCAGTGACAAAATAGGGATTGGTGCGATGATCCTACACAAAAGGTGTACACTCCTCCCACCGGTGAAAGGGCCATTGAAAAAATGGTTCTAGAAAACCTAAGTTCGGGCAAACTATCAAACTCAAACTTATCATGTTCAAACCAAGGGAAAATCTAAGGAAATCTTACCTGGTCCTAGTCACTCAAACAAAGGACCAAGTAAAATCCAAGGAAGCAAGTATATTTGGGTTCAAAAAGGGCCAATATACGTAAAGAATTTGAGTTGCAAAAGATGCTAGACACCAAGGCCCGATTGCACGCCCAAGATCTTCCAAACCACATAGAACCCCAAGGCAACAAAGATTCTATAACAAACATAGGTACACCAAACAACAAAAACCTCAATGGCAATACTCAAATGGAAGAAGTCATGCAAGTCAAAATGACTCTCCCAGATCATCCTTTTCAAATAACTTTCAGTTTCAACCCCAATATAACAACCCAAATCACTTCTTCAATCCATCCCAATCCACTGTCCTCACACCTTACATGATGCAAATCATGTCATATTATCATACCCTAAACCAGTTCTTCAAAAAGGGATCAATGAACAAAGCTAGGGTTCCAAAGAAAAACTAATCCTTTGGACCCAAAAGAATAAAAAGGGGTACCATAAAATTTACTTTCTATTTTGCAGGTACCTAGAAAAGGACTCTGGTATTTAGATAGTGGTTGTAGTAGACATATGACCTTCAATAAAGACTAGTTGCAACAATATACCCCTAAAAATGGTCCAAATGTAACCTTTGGTGACAATTCCCAAGCTAAGGTCAAAGGATCAGGAAATCTTATTACAAAAGATATCATTTTTACTAATGTGTCTTATGTAGAGGGTCTCAAGCACAATTTGATTAGCATCAGTCAAATATGTGATAAGGGATTTCATGTTGTTTGCACCAAGGATAAATGTACTGTTAAAGATAAAAGCAATAGAGTCATTCTGACTGGATCAAGAAAAGGAAATCTCTATTGCTTAAACTTAGAGATAGTGTAATCCTCAAATGCTCACTGCCTTCTGTCATTTAGTCAATCTGACATGTCATGGCTTTGGCACAAAAGATTGGCTCACCTTAACCATAAAACCATCTCCAAGCTTGCAAATTCAAATCTAGTCAGAGGTCTTCCAAGGATCCCATTCAAGAAGGACAAACTTTGCAAAGCATGCCAATGTGGGAAGCAAAAGAGATCTTCATTCAAGCCTGGACCAGATTGTACACATCAAGACCTATTGAACTACTTCATATGGATCTCTTTGGACCCATAAGGACTAGATCTTTAGGAGGAAAGAGATACTCCCTTGTTGTGGTTGATGACTTCACCGATTCACTTGGATCATTCTTCTTGAATCCAAAAGTGACACCCTTAGCCATTTGTCTCGACAAAGTTTGTTCAATAAAATTCAAAATCAAAAAGGGACATCCATTGTCAAGATCAGATCTGATCATGGAAAAGAATTTGAGAACACAGGAGTAGAAGAGTATTGTGATTCAAAAGGTATTGATCACAATTTTTCAGCCCTAAGAACACCCCAACAAAATGGTGTTGCTGAAAGGAAGAACAGAACAATCATGGAGGCAAAGAAGAACAATGCCGAGTAACACAATCTCCCAAAGTATTTTGGGGGTGAAGTGTCACTTCGCTTTGTGTATGTTCAAAATAAAACTCTAATCAACAAATTCCATAAGAAGACTCCATATGAATTATGGAATGACAAAGTTCCTACCATTTCCTACTTTCACAGCTTGGAAGTAGATGCTTCATTCACAACAATGGCAAAAACAATTTGGACAAATTTGACTCCAAATGTGATGAAGGAATCTTTCTTGGATACTCTAACACAAGCAAAGCTTATAGAGTTTACAACAAAAGAAGACTTGTTGTGGAAGAATCAATTCATGTTGACTTTGATGAAAACAATGATCAAAGTGTAACTGAATTGTGTGATTTTGATGAAGGTTTGGGAAACCTAGATAATCTCCCTGAATCATCTCCCATTCTTGATTCAACTGTTCTCCATCATGAACAAGATTCATCAAATCTTCCATACATGGTTTCAAGAAATTCATCTGACAGTTATCCTGTGCTGCATGCCCATGACCAATCCCACTACCATCATCAACCAATCCCGCCAACCAAGTCAACAGCAATCTCTCCCACTACCAATCCAAATGATGAGGAAGAGAATACTCAAAAGAATGGTCATCCCCGATCGACATCTCCCAAATTTCTTCCTTAGCTGACAGCCAACCCTTAGCTGACAGCCATCCAAATTCTTCTTGTAATCCATCCACCAGCCATCTTCCATCTTCATCCAATAATCCTCTTTCTCCTCCCAAAGTCAATAATAAATCCACCATTACTCACATCATTCCACCAAATAAAGACCTGTACATCAGCCTTCAAATTGATAAAACCCAGCCTGCACACAACATTCCTTTTCTCATGAGTGCATTCATATCCCAAGTGGAACCAAAGAAAATAAATGAAGCACTCCAAGATGCTGACTGGATAGAAGCCATGGAAGAAGAATTAGAGCAGTTTGAAAGGAACAAAGTGTGGCAACTTGTTCCTAAACCAAGAAACCAAACTGTCATTGGAACAAGATGGGTTTTTAGAAATAAGATAAATGAAGAAGATGTTGTAGTAAGAAACAAAGCTAGACTGGTTGCTCAAGGATACAGACAAGAAGAAGGTATTGACTATGATGAGACTTTTGCACCTGTTGCAAGACTTGAAGCTATTAGGCTATTCCTTGCATATGCTTCATTCAAGAAGATGAAAGTATTCCAAATGGATGTCAAGAGTGACTTTCTGAATGGAGTCTTAAATGAAAAGGTTTTTGTATCTCAACCCCCTGGTTTTGAGCACCCAAAGTTTCCTGATCATGTGTACAAATTGGACAAAGCATTGTATGGGCTTAAACAAGCACCAAGAGCTTGGTATGATACTCTATCTAGATATCTCCTCGCAAAGGATTTACCAAGGGCCATATTGATAACACTTTGTTTATCAAGAAATATGGAGATGATCGCTTGCTCATCCAAGTCTATGTTGATGACATCATTTTTGGTTCATCAAATGAGGACTTGTGCACTGAATTTGGAGATATTATGAAAGACCAGCTTTGAAATGAGTATGATTGGTGAACTTACTTTCTTCTTGGGTCTTCAAGTCAAGCAAATGAAGGAAGGAATCTTCATTAACCAAGCTAAATACACAAGGGATATGATCAAGAAATTTGACATGCAAACTGCTTCCCCTGCCAAAACCCCCTTGTCAACCACAACCAAACTCCATGCTGATCCAGATGGTCAAAGTGTAAATTCAACACTTTACAGAAGTTACATTGGATATCTCCTTTATGTAACGGCCTTCAAGACTGACATTATGTTTAGTGTACGTCTCTCGTGCTAGATTTCAAGCAAATCCCAAGGAATCTCATCTCTCTCGTTGTCAAGAGAATTCTAAGATATCTCAAAGGAACCCCGATTTTGGCTTGTGGTATCCCACCGAATCCCCATTCTCTCTAATTGGATTCACCGACTCGACTATCTTTGGATGTAATCTAGATAGAAAATCCACAAGTGGTGGATGCCAGCTTTATTGGATCAAGAATCATTTCATGGTCAAGCAAAAAGCAAACCTCGCAGCCACTTCAACCATTCGAGGCTGAGTATATTGCTGCAGGCTTGTGTTGTTCCCAAATTCTCTATCTTAAAAGTCAACTTCAAGACTTTGGAATTGAATTATCCAACATTCCCATCTTCTGTGACAACTCAAGCACTATTGCCATGACTTTGGAATTGAATTATCCAACATTCCCATCTTCACTACTCAGCAATGGATTTACTGCTGTGCCATTTATAATGGAATTAAGCTGAATTGGCCCAAGATTCTGATGAAGGAAATGGCTAGTTCCATTGATGCTTATCAATCCAAAATCAAAAATGAACACCAGAGATGGAGACCATTCTGCAGGCTCCTAACCGCGTTGTTCACTAGCTATCAACACTTGGAGGATCTCAGACTCTCAACTCCTGAGTTATCAGTATCAATGGGTGAAGGTGAATCCCTTGGAACCAGGGTTTGTCACAACTTCAGATACTCATTTGGAGATACCCAGTGTCAGGACACAAAATTTGTATAACTTGCTTAGGCAATTAGACAACTTCAAGTTCTATCCTGGAGAAAAAGTGAGTGCTGCTCAACCAAGGTTTGAAAACCTTGTTAGATCTATTAGACAAAATTGCTAAGGAACCAAATGCCAGATCAGCATGGGCTCTCATTCAAACAAAATTCACTAAGCACACCAGTGTCAGGACACAAAATTTGTATAACTTGCTTAGGCAATTAGACAACTTCAAGTTCTATCCTGGAGAAAAAGTGAGTGCTGCTCAACCAAGGTTTGAAAACCTTGTTAGATCTATTGCTGACCATGGAAAAACCTTTGAACAACAAGATCTCTGCCTCAAGATATATTCTAATCTCCCACAAGAATATGAAAAGGTAGCTTTACCTATTAGAGAAGGATCTGAATGGAGCACAATGACAGCTTGAACAAGATTTTTGGAAAGCTTGAAGCTTATGAACTGGAAGGTATGATAAAAATTCAACCAGTGCCTACCATTTCACAAACTTTAGCCTTAATCAAGCCAAGAAACCGTCCACAAACCAATCACTCACCAAGACATTGAGACCATTGTCAACAATGCTCTTCAAAAGATAAACATCGCCTCCAAACCCGTCGCAAACAGATCTCTCAAGAAGACATTCCAAGTCTCATATCCATGGCTGTCAGAAATGCCATGAAATTTCATAAGAAATCTTTTGACAAAAAATACAACCCTTCCACATCTAATTCTCAACAAGACAGCTACAAGAAGACAATTGATTGCTTCAACTGTGGAAAGCAAGGACATTACTCATCTGATTGTCCTGAACCAAGGAAACCTAGGGACAATCAGACAGCTAAGAAGATGACCTACTCAAAAGAGATCATTCACAGTTTCAAGTGCAACTGCTTCAATTGCTCCAAAAATAAACATGACAAAAACAAGGAGCAAGTTATGATAGCTGACTCATCAAAATTCAGTGATGAAGAGTATGTGTCAAGTGATGATTCTGACAATGAAGGAGAAGAAGCCATGCTATGCCTTATGGCTGAAGATGAAGAAAAATCAGACAATGAGGAAGAATCAGACAATGAGGAAGAAATGGAAGCACTTGCTGCAGATGAACTAAAAGAGGTACATGATTTTAACTCCTTAAATATTGATGGTTTCAAACAATTAGTTTGCACTCTTTTAATTCAAACCAAAAAACAAAAAACTAGCTTTGCTTCACTGGTCAATGAGAACCTTTCCCAATCCTCAACCATTGACACCCTCACAAAAACCAATTCTGAGCTTGAGAAAGCATGTCAAGGGCTAAGAGATCAATGCATCATGCTTGAAAAACAAAACATGGATCTGACAGCTGAGACATCAAGTAATCATGAAAACTGTCAAAGACTCAGTAATCTTGAAAAAGAAAATGATGCTCTTAAAAAGAAAATAGACTCATGGAACATGTCAAGCAAAGCATTATCCCTTTTCACCTACACCCAAAGGCGTCCCAGTGACAAAATAGGGATTGGTGCTGATGATCCTACACAAAAGGTGTACACTCCTCCCACTGGTGAAAGGGCCATTGAAAAAATGGTTCTAGAAAACCTAAGTTCTGGCAGCTATCAAACTCAAACTTATCATGTTCAAACCAAGGGAAAATCTAAGGAAATCTTACCTGGTCCTAGTCACTCAAACAAAGGACCAAGTAAAATCCAAGGAAGCAAGTATATTTGGGTTCAAAAAGGGGCCAATATACAGAAAGAATTTGAGTTGCAAAAAGATGCTAGACAGCCAAGGCCTGACAGACAGCCAAGATCTTCCAAACCACATAGAACCCCAAGGCAACAAAGATTCTATAACAAACATAGGTACACCAAACAACAAAAACCTCAATGGCAATACTCAAATGGAAGAAGTCATGCAAGTCAAAATGACTCTCCCAGATCATCCTTTTCAAATAACTTTCAGTTTCAACCCCAATATAACAACCCAAATCACTTCTTCAATCCATCCCAATCCACTGTCCTCACACCTTACATGATGCAAATCATGTCATATTATCATACCCTAAACCAGTTCTTCAAAAAGGGATCAATGAACAAAGCTAGGGTTCCAAAGAAAAACTAATCCTTTGGACCCAAAAGAATAAAAAGGGGTACCATAAAATTTACTTTCTGTTTTGCAGGTACCTAGGAACGGACTCAGTATTTAGATAGTGGTTGTAGTAGACATATGACCTTCAATAAAGACTCGGTTGCAACAATATACCCCTAAAAATGGTCCAAATGTAACCTTTGGTGACAATTCCCAAGCTAAGGTCAAAGGATCAGGAAATCTTATTACAAAAGATATCATTTTTACTAATGTGTCTTATGTAGAGGGTCTCAAGCACAATTTGATTAGCATCAGTCAAATATGTGATAAGGGATTTCATGTTGTTTGCACCAAGGATAAATGTACTGTTAAAGATAAAAGCAATAGAGTCATTCTGACTGGATCAAGAAAAGGAAATCTCTATTGCTTAAACTTAGAGATAGTGTAATCCTCAAATGCTCACTGCCTTCTGTCATTTAGTCAATCTGACATGTCATGGCTTTGGCACAAAAGATTGGCTCACCTTAACCATAAAACCATCTCCAAGCTTGCAAATTCAAATCTAGTCAGAGGTCTTCCAAGGATCCCATTCAAGAAGGACAAACTTTGCAAAGCATGCCAATGTGGGAAGCAAAAGAGATCTTCATTCAAGCCCAGGACCAGATTGTACACATCAAGACCTATTGAACTACTTCATATGGATCTCTTTGGACCCATAAGGACTAGATCTTTAGGAGGAAAGAGATACTCCCTTGTTGTGGTTGATGACTTCACCAGATTCACTTGGATCATTCTTCTTGAATCCAAAAGTGACACCCTTAGCTGTCTGACAAAGCTGTTCAATAAAATTCAAAATCAAAAAGGGACATCCATTGTCAAGATCAGATCTGATCATGGAAAAGAATTTGAGAACACAGGAGTAGAAGAGTATTGTGATTCAAAAGGTATTGATCACAATTTTTCAGCCCTAAGAACACCCCAACAAAATGGTGTTGCTGAAAGGAAGAACAGAACAATCTGTGAGGCAGCAAGAACAATGTTGTCAGAACACAATCTCCCAAAGTATTTTTGGGGTGAAGCTGTCACTACTGCTGTGTATGTTCAAAATAAAACTCTAATCAACAAATTCCATAAGAAGACTCCATATGAATTATGGAATGACAAAGTTCCTACCATTTCCTACTTTCACAGTTTTGGAAGTAGATGCTTCATTCACAACAATGGCAAAAACAATTTGGACAAATTTGACTCCAAATGTGATGAAGGAATCTTTCTTGGATACTCTAACACAAGCAAAGCTTATAGAGTTTACAACAAAAGAAGACTTGTTGTGGAAGAATCAATTCATGTTGACTTTGATGAAAACAATGATCAAAGTGTAACTGAATTGTGTGATTTTGATGAAGGTTTGGGAAACCTAGATAATCTCCCTGAATCATCTCCCATTCTTGATTCAACTGTTCTCCATCATGAACAAGATTCATCAAATCTTCCATACATGGTTTCAAGAAATTCATCTCGACAAGCTTATCCCGTGCTGCATACCATGACCAATCCCACTACCATCATCAACCAATCCAGCCAACCAAGTCAACAAAGAATCTCTCCCACTACCAATCCAAATGATGAGGAAGAGAATACTCAAAAGAATGGTCATCCCTTGACTGACATCTCCCAAATTTCTTCCTTACCGACACCAACCCTTAGCCGACACCATCCAAATTCTTCTTGTAATCCATCCACCAAACCCATCTTCCATCTTCATCCAATAATCCTCTTTCTCCTCCCAAAGTCAATAATAAATCCACCATTACTCACATCATTCCACCAAATAAAGACACGTACATCACCTTCAAATTGATAAAACCCCAGCCTGCACAACATTCCTTTTCTCATGAGTGCATTCATATCCCAAGTGGAACCAAAGAAAATAAATGAAGCACTCCAAGATGCTGACTGGATAGAAGCCATGGAAGAAGAATTAGAGCAGTTTGAAAGGAACAAAGTGTGGCAACTTGTTCCTAAACCAAGAAACCAAACTGTCATTGGAACAAGATGGGTTTTTAGAAATAAGATAAATGAAGAAGATGTTGTAGTAAGAAACAAAGCTAGACTGGTTGCTCAAGGATACAGACAAGAAGAAGGTATTGACTATGATGAGACTTTTGCACCTGTTGCAAGACTTGAAGCTATTAGGCTATTCCTTGCATATGCTTCATTCAAGAAGATGAAAGTATTCCAAATGGATGTCAAGAGTGACTTTCTGAATGGAGTCTTAAATGAAAAGGTTTTTGTATCTCAACCCCCTGGTTTTGAGCACCCAAAGTTTCCTGATCATGTGTACAAATTGGACAAAGCATTGTATGGGCTTAAACAAGCACCAAGAGCTTGGTATGATACTCTATCTAGATATCTCCTTGGCAAAGGATTTACCAAGGGCCATATTGATAACACTTTGTTTATCAAGAAATATGGAGATGATCAGTTGCTCATCCAAGTCTATGTTGATGACATCATTTTTGGTTCATCAAATGAGGACTTGTGCACTGAATTTGGAGATATTATGAAAGACCAGTTTGAAATGAGTATGATTGGTGAACTTACTTTCTTCTTGGGTCTTCAAGTCAAGCAAATGAAGGAAGGAATCTTCATTAACCAAGCTAAATACACAAGGGATATGATCAAGAAATTTGACATGCAACCGCTTCCCGCCAAAACCCCTTGTCAACCACAACCAAACTCCATGCCGATCCGTATGGTCAAAGTGTAAATTCAACACTTTACGAAGTTACATTGGATATCTCCTTTATGTAATGCCTTCAAGACCCGACATTATGTTTAGTGTCCGTCTCTCGTGCTAGATTTCAAGCAAATCCCAAGGAATCTCATCTCTCTTTGTCAAGAGAATTCTAAGATATCTCAAAGGAACCCCGATTTTGGCTTGTGGTATCCCACCGAATCCCCATTCTCTCTAATTGGATTCACCGACTCGACTATGCCGGATGTAATCTAGATAGAAAATCCACAAGTGGTGGATGCCGGTTTATTGGATCAAGAATCATTTCATGGTCAAGCAAAAGCAAACCTCGGTAGCCACTTCAACAAATTTGAGTATATTCTGCAGGCTTGTGTTGTTCCCAAATTCTCTATCTTAAAAGTCAACTTCAAGACTTTGGAATTGAATTATCCAACATTCCCATCTTCTCGTGACAACTCAAGCACTATTGCCATGACGAGAAAACCCCGTCCAACATTAAAAAACAAAGCATATTGAGGTCGAGACATCACTTCATCAGAGACCATGTTGAAAAAGGGAATATCAACCTTGCAAAAGTTTGTGCTTGAGGATAATGTCTACGATATTCTTACTAAGGCAATGGATGAAAAGAGATTTGAGATGTTAAGAGCTATGCTTGGAATGATAAATATGCCAAAATAAAGAGTTGTTCTTCATAAATAAAAAGGAGGCTTACATAATTCGGGGCAATCTTTGTCACAATGGAGCAGATACGGCTATTCCCTCAAAAACATCTCTGATAGCTATCCACTGATAGCTATCCATACAAAAGTCATGAAAAACAAAAACATAAGCAAAAACATAAAACAAACCATGAAATCCCTCTCTCTTTCATCTTCATTCACTCACCAAAAACTTCCATAAAACCAAACAATCTCCAGAACCAGCTCTCCTCTTCAAATCCTCACCTTAGCTGTCAGACATTCTTAGGGAATGTCACTGTTTCTCCAGATCCTCCTCCAGCACTCATTCCTTCCCACCTTTCCTCCTGTGTAGATTGCAAGGTCTGATGATACCTTTGCAACCATATTGGGTGCCTCTCCAGGAAGGGATCAATTGAAGTGACAGAATATTGAAGTGAAGGACTTGCTCTCCTTGGCCACCACTCTTCAACTGCATCATATGGTTGAAGCAAACCCTCCATTGGTATCACAAAGCTAAATTCTCCAGAATAAGATCCATTCCCAGCAACTACAAGTGGTTGGCTAGCCCTTGACTCTTCTCTCTCTACAGCAGGAACTCTAGCAGGGCTAAAACAACCAATAACCTGGTTGAATAGGTATGATATTATTGAAGAAGGAGAAACATGCACTCCAGCAAAGTTCTCCCCTCCAACAATCCAACCCCTGGAGAGAGTGAATCCCTGCTCACTGGAGTATACAGCTTCTCAGGCTTAACCTTCTTCTTGACAGCTAAGCTCCTTTCCATAGCTGTCTGAGCCCTATCTTGCTTAACCAATTCCCCCAATGTATAAACCCTCTCTACCTTACTTTTCCCCTTACTGGACTCACCCTGATCAACCTTGATAGTCTTTCCAAAAAGCCTTATTCCCTCTCCCTCTCTACTGTCAATTTTCTCTCTGACAGCTACCTCCTTGACACCATAGTCCTGATCTTCTCTCACTCTCTTGTTCTTACCTCTTTCTCTCACTCCCTCTGAACTTTCAACTACAGGGAAGGACTCTCTCTCTATCTCCATTTCATCCCCACTCAAATCATCCTCACAATTCTTCCCAAAAACCAATTGTTTTGCTGTTTGAGCCATATTTTTGGGATTAAACTTTGAGGAAAATCTACCCATTTGTGTTTATAAAACAATCTGAATAAATTTCCTCTGAAATTGTCATTGTTTTATAGGCAAGTTTCCCCTAGCTATCTCAGACAGCCATCATCATTCAAACTAGACTTAACTATCAAAGTTTTTTCAACAGCTAGGTTAAAGCAACTTTTATGTGATTTGATCGTGTTAATTGCTCACAATTATCACTTCCTTAGCCATCTCTTCACCTGCAAAATTCTTGAAAAAGAGAATGTTCTTCTTGTGCTCTGTGGAAGTTAATGCCTTAACGTGGGGAAGGGCAAAAATCACTGTTCATATGAACAGTTACTAAACTTTGAAATCCCCAATGCCCATTAAAACCCACTCTCCACTCATTATTTGTCTCTCTCCTTTCGCAATCACCAAAAACCCCTGTTTCATTAACCCTCTGTTTAAAATTCATCTCTTTCCTTCCCTAATCCTCCATCGTATTCCTTCAACCCTAATTCCTTCAACCATCAATGGCAGCATCAAAAGCAAATTACCCAGATGCTCACAGTTACTTCATAAAACCTAGTTTCTATGAGTCTGAAGTTGGGATACTCATCCAAGAACTTCTTGAGGTCAATGAATTGCTTAAATTCATGGGAGCCAGACCTCCAATTTATGAAGAACTGTGCAGAGAGATTTACCTTGTAGGAAAGAGGAACAAGGAAAACAATTCAATTACTGCCACCATAGACAATGTGGAGATAACCATTACTCAAGAAATGGTAAGTGAAGTCTATGGGATCCCAAACAAAGAAGATGCTGTGAAAAACATATGGGATAGAGGGTCAGATAGATTGAAGACAGTGTATGAGAAATTCTTTGGGGTAAAAGTTCATGACTTCAAGAGTGTGCAGGACAAGGCCATGGTGAAGGACAAAGCTGACATTTTCAAATCAACTCTTATGGATGTAGTGAATAAAGCCATTGATGGCAAGCAATCTTCATTTGATCAAATGGGATCAAATGAATGGAAGCAAATGCTGAGCCTATTGACCAAAGACACAAACTGGTGCATTGTTCTTCTTAACAACTTCCAGCTTGCAGTCTCAACCTCCACTCTAAAATTCAAGAAGTAAGGTGGAAAGATGAACAACTTCAGATTCATGAGTGGAATTCTTGATGTTCTAATTCCTAAGCTCAATCCTCCTCTACACAAGAAATGGTTGAAGACTGTGAAGGCATCGGAGACCAAGTGTTTCAATGACAGAACTTTTGCATTGAAACAAAAGAAGGGAGCTGTGATGAGAGCTGGAGATGATGTAAGTATCAGTAGTTTTGTTGAAACACAAGAAAAACTGCAAGCGGAAACAAGAAAGAAGATTGAACACTGGAAGGACTTGATAGCATTGGCTACAAGTAGGAGAATAAAGAGAGGTGTACAATCCAATGTGAAGAAGACAGGATTGTTGAAAAAGACTGTGGTATCTCATGGGAACAAAGGCAAAAACAAGGATGAACAGGTAGCTGACAGTGAAACTACCTTGTCTGACAGCCATGATAATGATAAGGAAGAAAGAGGTGCCATTGAAAGTCATGAGGTTGACACAATGGGTCAAGCTAATGTTGGTGATGATACCATAGACCCTCAAGAGCTTCAGGCAGCCATTAACTTATCCAAAACTGTGCACAAAGGCAAGCAACCTCTGACAGCTATCTCTACCAGGCAGACAGCTACCAGATCCAAGGTACAATCCTCTCTATCCATTCCTTCTAAATCCTTACCAAAGAAAAGAAAACCTGAAAAGAAAGCTCCTAAGGCCAAGAAAACCAAAATAAATACCCCTTCCCTTTCTCCAAAATCCACTACTGTCAGTCCAAGAATGGACAAGTCATCCACACCTAGCTCAGGTCATCAGTCAGCCATAGAAGCCATCCTTAACCTCAAAGAACAATCAGAGAAGCAACCTTTAAGGGGGAACACTGATGAAAACATCCCCTCTACCCAACCTCAACAGTTAGCCAAAATCTTAAGAGCCATTGATGCTATTGAGTTGGATGGGAACCCTGATCTTGAAAATTTGCTCTCATTTATCTTGAGGATGTTCTTAGTAAAGAGGAGACTATGATAGCCATAGATGAACTCAGGTCTAGGCTTATCAAGAAAAGAAGTGGACCAGGAGAGTCATCCAGTAACCCAAAGGTGACAGCTATGGATGAAGATATCCAAACCATCCCCTCCATACCTGAGACTGAGCTTGTGAATGAACCTACCCCAACTGTTGAAATTGATAGGGGGAATTCTGATAAGACTACTGAGGTTATTCAAAGTCTCAAAAAGGTTGGTGTTGAAATTGATCCCAATCTTGTCTCAAAGGGAGAAACAATCCTTAATGCTTGCAAGGGACTTGTGTTTGATGGAACACCAGAAAATGAGGCAGTCCTTGTATCCATTCTTGAGCAAAAGTTGACCAAGGGAGAAGTCAGGGCAGCCTTGAACCTCCTGAAATCCCAATTTTGTTCTGATCTCCTCAAACAAAGTCTTGATCAATCATCTGTCTCAATCCCATCTTTTTCAACCCATGCCTCTGCTCCTTCCAAACCAATTTCTCCAATTCCTGAGAATGAATCTACTGAAGCCTCCCCTCAAAGTCCAATTCTTGCTGGACAAGGTCAAGAGATATCTGACAGTGATCCCATCCCTAACAGTCCTGACAGCCCTCCAAGCCATTCCATTCCTCCAACTCCCAATCAAGCCTACCTTCCCAAAAAGGAACCTTGGATGCTTAGCTGTGGCATTGACTTTTCAATTTCTTCCATCAAAGCAGCAAGGACAAGGTTGGCCAATGTGACCCATTTCCCAGAAATTGCAAACCCCTTTACCTATCCAAAATCCTGGGAACTGTCAAGAAATGGTTTGATTATGGTGGCTAGAAATCTTGCAGGATTAGTATTCTTTGCCTATGAAGAATGGAAAGTGTCAAGGACTTCATCAACCTCTCATTTTGTTCATCAAATCCCATCATTCCCAAAATTCATCACTCCTAATACATTCATTGATTGGGAAATTCTCTTTAGCCAACTTCTCTCTCCATCACTCAATTCTTGTCTCTTCATGCCAAAAGGTCTAGTTTTCTCCTTGTGCATTGAACTTGCCAAATCATTCTTTCTCTCTCTGTTTGAACAGAAGTGTGCCCTTATGCTTTTGATAAGCAAAATTGTCAATATCTTTTCCCCAACCCTAAATCCAGGAATTGAGCCCTATCTTTCACCCTTCATCTCTGTTGATCCCATTCTTTTCAACTCTCCCAATGAAAACTCTCACTTCATGAAACTGATCTCTATTCCTGAGATCAAAGAGTTCAGAGAATCCATAGCTGTCAGTCAAAGCAGAGCTCATAATGTTATTGATCTTTCATCAGACTCTGACAGTGATGATGATGATGATGATCTTTCAAGCCCAGATCAAGTCTCTCCCATAATCATTCCATCTTCTACCATTTCCAACCCTCCTCAACAATCCTTTCAAATGTCCCCTATTCCTCAAGCCCCAGTTCATATGTCCCCTGTTCCTCAACCAGATCCATCCCTTGTGCCCAAGATAAGCAAGGAACAAGAAGAAGCATCTGTGGGGCACAATGAGAATAAGAAATGATCAGATGCCTCTCACAAGAGCACAACTGAAAGCAAAGGAAGATAAGTTCTTCAAGTATGATGAGAGGATGACTTGGGAATGGAACAATGAGTTCTATTACAGAGGAGTTGAACCAGAAATGAGAAGAGAGCTAGAGGAAGAAAGAAATGAGCTCCTTTCAGCAAGGCAAGAAAGAGAAGAATTCTATGATCAACTTGCTGATGACTGAATTGTATTTTGTTGATTTTTTTTTTTGTTGAAACAATCTTTTGTTTGGTTTTGTGTTTGAATGGCTGTAATTTGTGAACTTCTCTCATCTTGAGATCAATTCCAAGTATTTCAATCTCATTCTGATTACTTGTGCATGATATGAATCCCTGAGTTATTTCTTTCATTAGTATTTTTCTTATCATTAACTGTGAAAACATGTTCTAAATAGATCTTCCTTTACCAAAAAGGGGGAAATTGTTAGGACCTAACTTTGATCAAAGTCTTAGTTAGTTGGTTTTGATAAAGGAATATATATATAGAACAGGGTTTATATCAAAAGAGGAAATCTGTTATATTCATTCTTCAGTTTATCTGACAGCTATGAGTCTAACAGTTATGATTCTATCTTATACAGTGGTTACATTCAATCAATAACATGAATCATATTTCCTCTCTTAGCTATCAAGATCATTAAGTACATCTCAGTCCTTATTAGAGAACATCTCTGATAGCTAAGCCTTAGTATGATCTGACAGCTATGACTTCATTCCCTCTGATAGCCATCACTCTGTCTCATTCTCTGCTACCACAATTTCAACCAAAGTGGAACCTGGATCTTCACAAATGTCAAGTTCACTATTGAAGACCAATGAAGACCTTCTGGAAGCTCTCAGCTCAAGCCACAGCTCAAGCCAGCTCATGAAGACCTGCAAGTGGACAAGTGGGGCAAAGACCAGTCAAGGCTCATTAATGTAGCTGCAACAGTCATATTCCAACGGCTACATTGAAGGGTATAAATAGAGGAGTTCATCCTCTACACAATCTACTCTTGAAAAATACTCTTTTTCACAGTTCAAAACCTTTCCCTTACACCCACACACACCTCCTGTAATCCACACACACACTCACCAATCCCTACCCTTTAAACCCTGTTCCAAACCAAAATCCTCATCCCAAAACCTCTGCTTCAACAACAAACAACCCTAGTGTGTTAATTCACAAATTCCAAAAACCTAAGACTGTACTTTAGGTGTAGAATTAGTTTGTAAACACTCAAGACTGTACTTTGAGTGTATTAGTTGTTTTGTAAAATCTTGAGACTGTACTTCAAGTTGTAAAAACACTTAAGACTGTACTTTAAGTGTATCCCTAGTTGACTGTACTAATTAGGAAGAGGAAGTTCAAGGAACTTGCCTAAATCAATCATTTGTAATTTTTGTTGATTAAAGATTATAATAAAATTGATCTCACTTGTCAAGAATGACAGTGGGGGTGGATGTAGGAGGAGTGAACTCTGAACCACTTTAAATTCTCTGTGTTATTACATTTCTGCAATCACATTCACACACTTGCATTATTTCTTTGTGTTCTTTGTCCTATCATTATTTCAAGCTTCTCTTATTCCGCTGCACAATTCAACAAACATCTGACAGCTAAGCCAAACCATAGTTTTCTGATCATCTGCATATCAACAAAGGGCCTTTCAGCATTTAATTTTTTAATTTTTTTTAATAAATAAAACTATTTGAGATGGTAATGGTTGGTCTCTATTTTCTTGTTGGTCTTCATTTTGATAGCAAATATTATTATGCATCATGGGGACATTCTGGCGGTCCCTGATTTTAATATGTTTGTCCCTATTTAGCTACCAACCTTGGACATTCCCATTTGCCCCAAGTTGTCAGTCCCTACTTCAATTTATTCTAGTAAATTGGTCTCTATTTTTTTGTTGGTCTTCATTTTGATAGCAATTATTATTGTACATCATGGGACATTCTGGCGGTTCCTAATTTTAATATGTTTGTCCCTATTTAGCTACCAACCTTGGCCATTTTCATTTGCCCCAAGTTGTCAGTCCCTACTTTAATTTATTCTAGTACGTAGTAATATTGAAAATTTGTTGTTCCATCAATTTAATTCGTGATGGATTTTATAACGTTAGCAAGGGATTTTTCTGTCGCTATATCACCGACGGACAAACATTACCGTCGTTAAGAATTTACCGACGAGGGTTTTAGCGAGAGAATTATTTCATCGTTAAAGTGTTTACCGATGGAAATTTTAGCTTTATCCACGAATTTTTCCTTCGCTATTTTGATGTTTTCTTGTAGTGAATTGTATGTTACAAAAAACACTAAAAGAATATTATATATAATTCCTACATTCATGCATTACACGATTATCTCTTGTGATCACTTGTCTATTTCTCATTGTTGACACTATTTTGACTCTTGAATGTGAGAACTCTCCTAACTTGAGATAAAATTTCCTTGTTAAAACTTCCTTGTGATAATTATTATAGAGTGGGTGTCTAATCTAAGATCACTGAGAAACACAAGTTTCCTCCATTCATTTTGAAGCTTTCACTCATGTGCTCAATGTCAATGTCTTATTATTGCATCACTTGGAACAAAAAATTTGGCAAGCACTATGGTGTGAGAGTGAATAGCTCCTTCTCAGTGATTGATTCAATGCCAAATATGGAGACATTCTAAGAGGCTACATGATTGAGGGTTATCTCATTGGCTTCCTGTTCTCAAAATTTTGTCGATATGTGCTCTAAACATACCATGTTACACTTTATTGAGATTAAAATCTTCACTGTGTGTGCATTGCTTCTTATAATATACATATTGTAAAAATTAGATCATTCGAAATTCTTGGTAAAAATATAATCAAATTTTTGTTGTTGCTAATGTTTCTTGACCTAATACTTCTAATGTGTTCAATGATAAGCTTGTGATGAGGTGTTCGAGAGCTATAGCATTCAAAGGAGACTATATGGGATGTAGATCAATCAAGGATAATTTCCTTTATCGGATTAAGGAAAGTAAATCTTGTCACCAAATATGGTAAGTTGTTCAAATTTCCAATTCCTAATACATAATGATGATGATGGAATTTCAAAGGGGTAAAACACTAACCATCACACGGTTCCTTCTGCATCTAGTATTCCAAGTTCCAAGGTATGTGATCATTCCCCTCATCAATTTTGTGGTATTACTTGTACAAACAAGTCAAATCACAACTCTCCTCTCTCTCTCTCTCTCTCTCTCTCTCTCTCTCTCTTCTATTTTCTCTCTCCTCTAACAAAATTGTAGAAAATTACCTATGGCGTCTTCATCCTCTGCTCTGGCAACCACCGGATGTAATGCCATAGTGGCTGATTTAATTAACGATCCACAATTCAATCGCCCAATGGGCATAAGCTCCCTCGGCCAACAACAAATGACCATCAATGTGGAGGATCGAGCTGTCTTATCGGCTGTGTATGCCGCCCTTCTTCCTCCATTACCGGGGACTTGGCAATTTCATTGTTTAATCGACTCAGGAAAGTCGGTTATTTTCCAAAGGGCTAAAGATGTTGCCGGACTGAGAAAGAGTTCTAGGGCTTCAATCCCCAAGGCAAAACCTACCCGTGCAAGAAGAAAATTAGTCTTACATGATTCATCGGATGAAGAAATTTCTCCAGTTCAAACGTCGTCGCCCTCTGAAGGGTTTAATGAGGACGACCAACCGATCGTGACTCTATTCAAGGCAAAATCGCCAGTTAAAAACAATGCAACTCCGGCTAGGGTTCAGGCAGAATCACCGGCTAGGGTTCAGGCGACAGTTCAAGGGGAGAACAGTCTTAGAAGACAAACAAGGAGCTCAACAAGGAACGAGGCTGCTCTGCTATTGACAGTAGAAGGTTCGTCATCTCAATTCGATGACTCAAGCGATGCTACTGCCTCTCTAGGCATTGAAGATACATTGAGTGACACTGAAGTTCACAGCCGGAAGAAGCCCAGAAAAGCCTCTCCTGTGTAACCAACTGCACTGGCAGTTGTGCGCACAACTCCTCTCACAACTGCTTAAACAAGTGGCAGTTCAGTTTCAAAATCCTCTACTCGAACGCGTAAGTCTGCTGTTCATATTCCTTCTTCCCCCTACATCATGAATCATAAACACAACTCTCTCTTATATTCCCCTGAGGCTGAAAGTCGTTTCTTAACCAATTTTCATCGGGCTATTGTGGTTGAAAAGAAGAGGAATCTTGCCATTTTTGAAAAACTGGGTTTGGTTGAGTTTTTCTCTAAAAGGGGTCTGGATTTTTCATTAGATTTCCCCATTCCCTATTCCAGATCCCTTGTGCTTGAATTTTTTGCAAATCTGAGTCGGGATGTAGGAGTTGATAGATCACCCAACTTTGGGAAAGTGTTTGTGCGGGATCAGGTGGTAGACTTTAGTCCCTCTAGAATTAATGTTTTTCATGGAACCCCTGACACTACCAGAAACAGGGCATTTACCGACGGAAAAAACCCTGTTACCAATGGAATTTAAATTTTATTTGCCGGGAATTTATTTTTAAAATTTTCGTTTAATCCGTCGGTAATACTTTTAATTCCGTAGGTAATGCCGACGGACTAAGTCCATCGGTAATACCGACGGACGGCGTCCGTCGGTAAAAAACCCTATATATAAAAACCCTCCCCCTTCTTCGGACATTTACGCGAACAAATCAAATACGCTGCTGAACCTTGGTCTGTCGTCACTCCATTAGCCGTTCGCCGTTAGCCCTCTCACCGGTTAGTAATCTCTCTCTCACTCGCTTTCTCTCTCTCAATCTCTTTCTATCTCTCACTCGCTTTCTCTCTCTCTCTCTCTCTCTCTCTCTCTCTCTCTCTCTCGCCGTTCAGACATCGCCGTTCATCGCCGTCGCCGTTCCTCTTTGACTGTTGTTGGTGAGGTATGAAGTTTCTCTTAGAGTAACAAGAATGGTTGTCGACGTTGTTCTATTTCAAGTTGCTTGCTTTGTCACTGCTAAGATGATCAAACCTACCTAAAAAACAAATTGATTTGTGAATGAAGTTGGTATTTCAATCTTTGTATGATACTAATGCAAGTGTCTTTTGTTCATCCCTTTGAAAGCATTGCTATACCTGCTTATACTTGGTACTCATATTTATTATATGAGTATGTTGATATTCCCTATTTTACTGTTGGTAAGATCGCATTCATTGCTGGCATTTTTGTTATGGATACGATTGGGGATTTATGATATATTATAAGTACAAGAGGAGGCTCGTAATATAGGGGCTTTAAAATAAGCAGGAGCAAGATAATGAATATGGATTATTCTTACTCTTCCATGAAGCAGAGCCAATACATTTTATTGTAATAGTAGGGGAATTGGCATACACATGATGTTTCAAGTTTACCCCAGCTCCAAATTCTTAGTATGATGGCTCACTTTCTCATCAAGTATTGGTAATAAATTTGTTTTGTTGTTCCTACTCAGTTAAATTGACTTGCTTTTGAACTATGGTACCAAGTTTCTTTTTGGTTTCTTGTTTTGGTTGTTGCTATGTTATGCATAGAGAAGATGGACCATTACTATTCTTTCCAATTTCTAGATAATACTCTTCAAATTTCAGTGGCCATCTTCCATCTATATTGCATTGTTTTGTTTTGGCTATATCATCCTCTTTGCAACTTCAATACCATATTTGGTCTTTCTTGATATATCAAGCAGTCAACTGTTTACTCTTAATTTGTATTAGATGGCTTGTGTAAAGTCAAAGGGGGAGGGGGTGTATGTCTCAATAATGTAACATATTCAGCCGCACACTACCTCACTGGTTCTAGATCCCATTTTGGGGCGATTGACGGCATCGCGGACGGTGATGTATGTCGCCTACGTTTGAGCGCCTGATATCAATCCTGGCACCCTAGATGCACCTTAGGTCGGATCACACTTTTTGATCAAGCAGTCAACTGTTTACTCTTAATTTGTATTAGATGGCTTGTGTAAAGTCAAAGGGGAAGGGAGGGGGTGAATGTCTAAAATTAGGAAGACTTAGATGGAAGTATTGTTAAGGAATTAGACTCCTAATCATTTTATAAAATTAGGAAGAAAACTCTTAGTGGCACTGCTTATAGGGTATTGTGGTTTGTGGTTAACATCTTAAAATATAAACAAGATGAGAGCCTTTCTCACCCACATCTATCAAAATCCGTCCATCTTTGACCAAGAAAGATAGAGCAAATAAGTTCTCCACTGTTTGAGCAAAGGATTTTCTGTTTAATAAGAGTTTTTCCAGTTTCACTGTCCGTATTGTATCTCAGGATCTCAAACATCACAGCCATGTTTGTGACAGTGTCTGTTTTCTCTTCACTGGTGTTATACTGTTACCTTGTTTTTACTTGTGACCGTATAACACTAGTGAAGAGTAAAACAGGCACTGTCTCACAAACATGGCTGTTATGTTTGAGATCCTTAGAGAGAAGAGGACAGTGAAACTGGAAATTTTTCTTATTAAACAGAAAATCCTTTGCTCAAACAGTCGAGAACTTGTTTGCTCTGTCTTTCTTGGTCTAAGATGAGATAGGGTTTTGATAGTTGTGGATGAGAACGACTCTCATCTTGCTTATAAATGTTAATTTAATTCATCATTGTAAAATTATATATTTTACAACAAAGAATTAATATTTAAAATTATTCACAATATTAATAATTTAAAAAATATGATAGATGTGTGTGTTAATTCATTATTGTAAAATTATGCATTTTACGGTAATGAATAAAAATTAATGTTACGACGTGACGTTGTGACGGTTGAAACACAAAAGCTTAGAAACCCGTTTAAGAATCTTTAACTTATTATGTTGAGGTCAACATGTGGTCATCTCTTAAATTGTCCGTATGGACAGTCTTGAAAAGCACGATTATATGATTTTGTAAATATCACTACAAGGAAAATCGATTTTAGCTACGGCAAATTCCGTAGCTAAAATGATGATTTTGTAGCTAAATCGCATTTAGAGACGAATTTGTTCCGTAGCTATTCCGTGGATGCAGGTTCGTCGGTAAATTGGGCGTCACTATTTCGTAGCTGTTTTAGAGACAGATATGTCTGTCTCTAAATTAGAGACAGATATGTCCGTCTCTAAATTAGAGACAGATATGTCCGTCTCTAAATTAGAGACGGATATGACCGTCAACGGATTAGCGACAGATTTTCCGTCTCTTTTTAAATTATCGTTTTACTTTCGAACCATTTTAGCGACGGATATTTCCGTCGCTAAATTGACAATTTTTTTAAAAAAAATTATATATATTTAAAAATATATATTAATATATTTAATATATATATATATATATATATATATATATATATATATATATATATATATATATATATATATATATATATATATATATATATATATATATATATATATATTTAAAATATATTAATATATATTTTTAAATATATATTAAATCAGTCCCTTAACTTTTCTTATTCTCAAATCAGTCCCTTAACTTTTATTATTTTCAAATCAGTCCCCCAAATTTCTTTTATACACAAATCAGTCCTCACAAACATCCACCACCAATCACCACCAATAACCACCAGCAGCCACCGAATCTGTAAAAATAAAAATTACCATACTAAGTTTCCAAAATTTTGAATCTTTACAAAATCACCAAAAAAATCAAAATCAAAATCAAAATCCAAGCAAACCGAAATTTGAGTTTCCAAAATTAAGGCAAAATCGAAATCAAAACACCCAAATCTGGATTTACAAAATCTCAAGCAAAATCAAAATCAAACCGACAGGCCACGGCTGCGTGTAGATCGAGGGATGGTGGCCATGGCGTGAGAAGAATCGGTGTGGCGACGGAAATCCTTTGCTTCCAATGCTCTGTTCGGATTGATCAATGTCGCCGGAAAATAGAGAGGGAGAGGGAGGCGTATTGTGAGTGACGGAGGGCGAAGGAAATGGAGAAAGAGAGAGAGTGACGGAGGGCAAAGATGACTGTGGCTGTGGTGGCCCCGGAGGACGACGGCGGAGGCTGAAGAGACGGTGAGGGAGACGGCGGAGGCTGAGACGGTGAGAGAGAGAGAAAAGGGTTTGCCGGTTTGATTGAGGTTTTTGTGTTTTTTAAAATGAAGAGAGAGAGAGAGAGAAATGAGGAGAGAAATAGGGAGAGGGAGGGAGTAATTGGTTTTGTTTAAAATATTATGGGCCTTTGGATTGAATGGATTGAAGGGTCAGATCTTCCTTTGGCTCTTAATCCCCGTAAAATTTTGAAATCCAATCAAACAATCCCACATCACATGCTTATATTTATTTCACACTATATTATTCGCTAACTAAAATATTTATGCTAATATTAAGAATAATAATATTTATTATTAATAATATTTATTAATAAATTATTAATTATATAATTGACTAATTAATTAATATTAATATTAATTATAAACAGTAATAATATTAATAATAGTATTAATAATAACTAGTAATTTTTATTATTTTTTATTGAGTAGGAAAAAATATTTAAGATTTTTTTTATTACTGAAATTTACAAAAAGTTATCTAAAATATTTACATGCTTTTATTTGATTTACCCAAAACTTTAGTTATAGTAGTATGCCTAATATCAAGAATAATAACATTATCATATAATTAGTAATAATCCTTAATAATAAGACAAATAATGATGTTATTGTTAATTATTCAATTATATAATAGAATATATTAATAATTATTATTATATAATTAATAATAATATTAATAATAATAACTAGTAATAATACATAATATCAAAAATAATAATGTTATTAATTAATAATAATACTCACTAATTTAATTATTTTAAATTTATTAATAACAATTTAATAATTTAAAATTCTAAGAGCATCTCCAACCCATTACTTCAAATTTTGCTTCATTTGTTCATTTTTTGCTTCAAATGTTGCTTCATTTTTTTTTTCAACTCCAACCCATATCTTCAAATTTGACTTCAAAAAGAATATACCAAGCATCTTTCTCTTCCACATCATCATTCCACTACTCATTTAATTTCACAAACACTACACAAACTTTAGTCAATTTTGTATATTGAACCCCTATTTTATTTTAAATGATAGAATTTCAAATTAATTAGTGAAAAACTATAATAAATTTAAAAAAAATATTATTTAATATAATCAAAACAATAAATATGAAATTAAACATTAAAGATAATTAAATTTATGTCTTATTAGTTTGCTTGTTTTAATATTCTGTCTTTTTAATTATTATTGTTATGTACTATTAATATGTTTTTAATTTATGTATTATGTATTTTATATAAATTTTAATATATTTGATGTTGTTGTTTAATTAATATTTATGTCATTTTCTTGTTCTACGCAATTAAAACATAGACTAAAAATAATTTAAGATTAAAATTAAAAATAAAAAAAATTTCGGATTACACAATGATAATTTTTTAATTACATAATTCACAAAATATGCAACTTTTAAATTTTCAGGGACCAAATTGAAACTTTAAAACAGCTACTTCAAAAATAAAGTAGATGAATAGTGTTACTTCAAATTTGAAGCAACACTATTCATCTACTTCATTTTTGAAGTAGGAATTGAAGTGGGTTGGAGAGGTGAATAGTGGTGTTTTTGAAGAAATGAAGATGGAATTGAAGTGGGTTGGAGATGGTCTAAGAAATATTAATATACCTAACTCTATTCCCTAAACCCTAAGTCGTATACCTATACCTTATCCATTATACCCTAACTCTATTCCCTAAACCCTAAGTCGTATACCTATACATTATATACCTTATACCCTATACCCTAAACCCTAAACCCTATACCCTAACCCCTAAACCCTAAACCCTAACCCCTAAATTCTAAACCCTAAACCCTAAACCCTAAACCCTAACCCCTAAACCCTAAATCCTATACCTTATACCCTAAATCCTATACCCTATATCCTAAACCCTAAACCATAAACCCTATACCCTAATCCCTAAACCCTAAATCCTATACCCTATACCCTAAATCCAATACCCTAAACCCTATACCCTATACCCTATACCCCAAACCCTAAACCATATACCCTAAATCCTATCCCCTAAATCCTAAATCCTATACCCTATACCCTAAACCCTAAACCCTAACCCCTAAACCTTAAATCCTATACCCTATACCCTAAATCCTATACCCTATACCCTAAACCCTAAACCCTATATCCTATACCCTATACCCTAAACCCTAAACCCTATACCCTAAATCCTATACCATATACCCTAAATCCTATACCCTAAACCCTAACCCCTAAACCCTAAATCCTATACCCTATACCCTAAATCCTAAACCCTATATCCTAAACCCTAAACCATATGCCCTAAACCCTATACCCTATACCATATACCCTAACCCTTATACATTATACCATATACCCTAACCCCTAAACCCTAAATCCTATACCCTATACCCTAAACCCTAAACCCTAAACCCTAACCCCTAAACCCTAAATCCTATACCATATACCCTAAATCCTATACCCTATATCCTAAACCCTAAACCCTATATTTTAGCCTTTGTTAATTAGTGGTTTTTTTTTAGAAAAAGTTATATAAAAAAAGATAGAAAAAAACTTAACAAATGAAAGTATATAGAAGAAAAGTCAAAAGACGGATTAAATTCTGTCTCTAATTTAGAGACATACTCCCTCCGTCCCACTTCACTTGGCACCAATTTCCATTTTGGGACGTCCCACTTCACTTGGCACTGCCCAAAATGGAAAAGAATATTCACTATTCCCTCCACTCATTCTCTCTCCTACTTCACTTTTACACTCACAACATTCTCTCTCCTAACTATTCCTCCCACTCATTCTCTCTCCTATTTAATTCTTCATACTCACAACATTTTCTTACACTTTTTTTCACTCTTATTTTTCCTTAGTTACCGTGCCACTTCACTTGGTGCCAAGTGAAGTGGGACGGAGGGAGTATTCAACATTGTCTCTAAAGTTTAGAGACGGATTCTGAATCTGTCTCTAATTTAGAGACGGATTCTGAACCCGTCTCTAAAATTTAGAGACGAATTCAGAATATGTCTCTAATTTAGAGACGAATTCAGAATCCGTCTCTAATTTAGAGACGGATGTTGAATCTGTCTCTAATTTAGAGATAGATTCTGAATTCGTCTCTAATTTTTTTGTCTGTCTCTAATCTGTCTCCAAATTAGCTACAGACTCCATCCGTCTCTAATTTTCCGTCTCTATTTCCGGTTTTCCTTGTAGTGTATCATCATTGTCTATTAAAATTGCTTGAATAGTCGATAGTTGAGATATTTCGGTTGCATTCTTATTGTTCTCTGAGTGTATACTAGACATGGTCAAACGAAATCAACTTGGAATAGCGGGGTCAATCTCAAAGCAAATCTCGATTATTATGGCGTATTGAAAGAAGTTATTGAATTGGAGTACTTTTTTGGAAATTTTGTAGTTCTTTTCAATTGTGAGTGGCGGGACGCTAAGCGAGGCATTATCAAACATGGCACTTTTGATCTCGTTGACTTAAAGCATTCTTCTAGGCATAATGGTGATGATGTGTTCATTCTTGCATCTCAAGCACAACAGGTGTATATGACCCCCTACCCCCGTCGACGAAGAGAGTCTAGCGGATGGTGGGCCGTATGGAAAACCAAAGCAAGAAGCACTTTTGATATACCATTGCGTGCAAAAACTTCTACTTCAAATATTGATTCATTATTAAATGATTGTTATCAGGAAGAGGAAATGCATATACCTCCGATTATTTCCTTGAATGATAATGTCGAGGATGAAGCATTAATGGCCGAAAACACCCGTCCACTAGAGGAGGAAGTCACTTTCAATGAAATCGAGTATGAAGATGTGGAGGATGAGGAAGGAGAAGGGTATATATCTGGGTTCGATGATGAATATGGGGAAGAAGACGACGAAGAGGAAACTAGTGAAGAAGAAATTGAATTTTGTAGTGATACTGATCAAGATTGATAGTGAATGAATCAGTTTAGTCATAATTTAGATAATGTTTTGTATATAATGTTTACATTTTATTATTGTAGTCTAAATGAATGCTTCCTACTATTTAAATTTTGTTCTACTTGATTCATTATCTGTCTACATATTTTATATTCTAGTTTAGATATATCGGGTCGAGGTGGCAAACGTTCAAAGAGAGGGAAGGTTGCGAGTTTTGTGCATCTTCTTATTTCACCAAGGACGGGAGAGAGGGGCACTACTTCTGGTTCTGGACGTAGTGATGATGATGTGATCAGTCCAGGTATTGATAGCTCTAATGTTCCTATTAGGGAGACTAGTGAACCATCCGGGCGAGTTATTTTGGACACAAATATTGATAAGGAAGGAAAAATTGAAATTTCTATCTCTCCCAGTGGCCAGTAAGTATTATTTAATTGTAAATGTCATATATTTAAATGTCAACTCATTATTTATATTATTTCTATGTTACATTTAAAATCTATACATTGATTCTAATGTCTTTTTATTTGTATATATTGATATATTGTTTTTTAATTAATATCTTAATAGGTTTATACATGGTGGTTGTCGAGACCCTGCTCGATGGTTTGGGGATCTATTCAGTGGGTATACTTTTGAAGAATTTTATCCCACACCAAAATCAATATCAAAAGAAGTGTACGATATCTGGTATAGCCAGTTTCGGGTAAAATTACTCAATTCTCTTTCCTTTGTAAAGTTTGTAGACTAGTCCCCTGTTCATCTTTATGTTCTAATTTACGCTTAATAATTAACTAGCAACAAGTATTTTAGTCCCTGTTTATTTAACTACTTTTACTATTTTTGTAGAACATATATTCATGCCCCGGATGCTCCGACATTCAAATAGAGAAGGCTTTCAAGCAATTAGTTGCTAAGCGGTACGCTGATAAAGTATATGACATGAAAAAAAAAGTGGCAAAGGGATTGTTTACCTCCAGCTAATTTCTCGAATAGTGCATGGGAGCAGTGGGAAGCCTATTGGAATAGTGAAAATTTTATAAAAAATTCAGAAATAGCAAAGAATAATAGGAACTTACAAGAGGGGCGGGGGAGTGTGCATACAAGAGGATCGATTAACTTCAGCGAGACTTGGTCCCGAATGGTAAACTTACTTAATTTACTATCCGTTTGTAAATTAAGCAATACTCTATTTGATTCATATATTGTTATTATTTGATGAAATGTTGAAGTTTTAATTTTTTTATATGTTAAGCGAAAGAAACACGAAGATGATCAGGCTGATGCAGCTGCTGTGTTTATGGCTACACATACTGCGAAGGCTCCTGATGGCTCAGGGCTACAATGGGTTAACCCTTATTACCAGAGCCTTTATGTAAGTGTTAATAGTATTTTGTATTAGTAAATTACAAATTATTTAGTTAAAGAAATATTATTTTCTACCATAGTTTATAATGTTTTTTTCCCAGGAAGAGTATGCTAGGCGTGCTCCTGACGAGGCAATTGAAGAAGGAAGTATGGAGCCTGAGAGCACCGAGTGGCCCGCCTTTCCTGAAAAGCTTTGGGCGGCCATTGTCCTCCGAGACAAGCAACCAAAGGGAGATCGCTTGCCTGGATTCGGAGGACATGGTGCTGGGTATTTTAACATGCCATTCCACAGCCCTACTATGCAGTACTTTTCTTCTTCTTCCTCCGACAGTCAGCATGTGGATCAAGAGGCGTTCGATGATCGGGTTCAGAGAGAGGTTCAAAGGCAAGTGGAGCAGATGCAGAGCCAGATGCAGAGCCAGGTGCAGACCGAGGTGCAGACCCAGGTGCAGAGCATGTTAGAGGAACGTCTTCGGGAAGAGCGAGAACTTATGCAAAGCCAGTTTGAGCAGCGCATGCAAAAATACTTGGCCACAATGAATTTGCAACCACAGCAACCTAATAGCGGTAATGCCTCTGCCTCATCAGTCGGTCAATACCTTAGGCGAAGTGGTGGTAGCGGTAACGATAGCGGTAGCGGCAGCGCTCGTGGTTGTGGTCGTTAAACTTGAATTTTATTGGACATGTAATCAAACAAACATATGTAGTTTCCCTTTCCCTTTCCCCTTTTCCCCTTTCCCCCTTTCCCCTTTTGCTTTCCCCTTTTCCCCTTTTTCCCTTTCCCCTTTCCCTTTCCCCTTTCCCCTTCCCCTTCCCCTTTCCTCTTTCCCCTCTCCCCTTTCATGTTTCGCTTGATTTGGATGGTTGTTGTTGGATACTTGTATTTTATCTGATGTTCAAGAGAAACAGGGTGTTTGTGTTTGTTTAAAATTGTTGGGATTTGTTTAAAATAGGTTGTTTGAATAGGTTACAGCCTTTTACAGGTGGTTTACAAATAAAATAGAATTTTTTTTAAAAATCAGGACAGATTACCGACGGAAATTTCCATCGGTAAATAAAAATAAAATAAAATAATACCATTACTGACGGACGGGCCGCCGGTAATTTATTGTCATTACCGACGAACCCTAATCCGCCGGTAATTCTATATGATTTCTGACGGACGATCCGCCGGTAAATCATACGATTTCCGACGGACATATCCGTCGGTAACTCTCCGGCATCGCTCCGGGGATCAGCCGGCGTACTTCCTTGCCGACGGACGGTTTTCGGCGGATTATTTTGGTTTACCGACGGACGACCCGCCGAAATTACCGTCGGAATTGGTCCGCCGGTATTACTAACCACTTTTTACCGACGGAATCCGACGGACGAAATCCGTCGATAATGACCATTTACCAAAGGAAATGGGCAATTACCGACGGATATTTCCGTCGATAAATGGTCAGTTTCTAGTAGTGTGATTCTTCCCTTGATTCTCTACCAACTGACTATGATGAGGCCGTAAAGACTATCACTGGGCGAGAATGTCCAAATGGGTATCTGGGTTTAGAACAAACCAATTGACAAAATTGTTTGTGTTTTTGCACCATATTTTGCGATCCAACTGGCTCCCTACTTCAAATTCCTCATTTGTCACAAAAGATCAGATTTTACTCCTGCTTAGGATTGGTGAGAATAAGTTCAATTTGGGGAATACAACTTTTGATACTATTTTGAGTATTGCGGAAAATGTCAATACAAACTATGCCCTCCCTCACTCGAGCTTGATCTATGCTATGCTGAAAGACCAAGGGGTTGAGGATATCCCCGGGGAAACCTTGCCAAATTTTCTGGGCTGACTTCGTCTTCAACTTCTGTGCAACAACCTGCACCGACAGTTGTGTCCACAACTGTGCGCACAACCTTACACACAGCAGTTGCACCAGACAGAAATGCCATTCAGGCCCAGATTGTTGTGTTCCGAGCTCAGATCACAGGGCTGGGATTGAAGGTAAGTAAATTCAGATAGCTGGGTTGGAGAAAAGCATTGTTGAGTTGGAAGAAGTGCTTTCTGGTTCCTCTCAACCAGAGGGAGAAATGTTAAAGGTAGGGGGAGCTAGGGCTGCAAGAGATGATGCTGAAGATCTGGAGTTTGATATCGAACATGATGTTGATGATACTGCTACGGAAATGGAGAAATAATTTTTGGGAGAAGATATTTCCTGTGATCTTTGAAAATATTTGGTTTATTTGGTTTGTAATAGCTTTGTTTCAAATACTCAGTAGTTAAATATTTAGTAAGTGTGTGTTTTTTTTATAACAAATGGTTTTGCAGGTTTTTGGTCAGAATCACAAAGATAGGGGGAGATTGAAAAAGTATGAAAATACTCTTAGATCTTTTATTTAATATTTGTGATTCTGAATAAATTAAATTAGTGTATTTATATATTACATAAATAGATTAGGAAAATAATTGTAAATATGGAGTTAGGTGTTGACTAACATTTGACTTTTTGTTTAGGTATGTTTTTATGTATTTTAGGTAGGAAACTCAAGGAATGAAGGACTCTTGATGATAAGGAAAGAATCCAGATTTACAGGAAGAGATTGAAAGATCGAATCCTTATTGAAGAAGGATTACTTGGTCCTTTATAAATAAAAGACGTCCGTCCCCATTTGTAGCTACGGATTTCACGAGATCAATACAGAGCAATTGAGAGAGAATTCCTTGAGTGTAACAAATTGCAGTTTTATGAAATGGTTTCCAGCAAGATGTTCTTGCTGATGTTTTTAAAATTTCGCTGCATATAAATTCTGTTTATTAAGTTATTTTTTGGAAAAAGATATTTATTCTGTTGGACTGACTCTTGTGTGCACAACTGTACACACAAGTCTGTGCGCTATTTGTTACAGTCCTAGCTACAATTCTTTCATACTACATTGTTGTCGATAAAAATTTTTTAGAGTTTCAATCAAATAATTTGCCTAGGGCCCATAATTCACAGGACCGTTGTATTATTAATCATTTCGTGACTATTTATAAAACAAAATCTCTAAATAATTTTAACCCGCATGCTTATCACTTGTGGTTTTATTTAGGGAAGAGAAACCTTTTAATTTGGAAAGTGTACTTGAGTCAGATTTTTGTTTTCAAATATTGAAAGAGCAACAAGAAGGAACTCGATAGTAATAAAGTAGCTGATTATATATGTAGGACCGATTTAATTTTTAAGTTGCCATTATTTCCACACAAAATAATAAAACTGAGAGCTGCGGTTAAGGACTGAGAGATAACTCTCAGTTCAAAAGTTCAACCAAGTTTTATCTATCATGTTCATTTCCTGATTTTTCTTTCAGACCCATCTCTCTCTCTCTCTCTCTCTCTCTCTCTCTCTCTATATATATATATATATATATATATATATATATATATATATATATATCCCATGGTTGTGAAGTATGTAGGATTTGGTTAATTAGTAATGGATCATAAATATTAATTAATCTCAAAACCATGTGATCACTATTTGGATCAAATTAATAACCACGTCCCAAATAAATGGACCAGGGCTAATCTTATATATTCTCCACTTCCCTTCAAATTAGATTACATAAACAAACTTTTCTATGATATACTAGCTTAATTTTACCAAATCATCTATGAACTCCTACCTATAGTTAAGCATGGAAATGGAATCAAGACTTAGCCCTTCCATGAGAGCACCTCTCCTTATAGTTAGTTGCATCCTTCTTTCCATTGGCTTCTGTGCCAGCCCTCTTGTCACGCGCTTATATTTCATTCATGGTGGTAGTAGATTATGGCTTTGCGCGTTTTCAGAAAGCGCAGGTTTCATAATCTCTCCATTCCTCCTTATAATTGCCTACTTTGTGCGAGGACCCAAAAAATCCAAAATGTTTCACATGAATACTCATCTCATATTATCTGCAGCAGTCATTGGCCTCCTCAGTGGCCTTGACAGCTACCTCTATGCTTATGGCTCGTCTCGCCTACCTGTATCCACTTCTTCGCTCATTGTTGCATCACAACTTGCTTTTACTGCTGTTTTCGCCTTTCTTTTGGTCAAACAAAAGTTCACCTCATTTTCAATAAACGCAATTGTTTTGTTGACCATGGGAGCTGGGATGTTAGCGATGCATGCAAGTAGTGATAGACCGAAAGGGGATTCAAAGAAGCAGTATTTATTAGGGTTTCTGATGACACTAGGGGCGTCCTCTTTAAATGGATTAATTTTTCCGTTGTTCGAATTAACATTCATCAAGTCCAAGCAGTCAATTACGTATACGCTTCTTATGGAGTTTCAGATGATTATAGGCTTATTTGGTACAATCTTTTGCGTTGTAGGAATGATATTCAACAATGATTTCAAGGTATGAACACCTCTCTTTTCGATCTCTCTTTGCCTGCGAGTAATGTTAGAGGCCTAAACATTTTGCCACTTAATTGGTTGTGCTATTAATTAATGGCGGTGGTTTAAAATAAATTTGCCTATAAATCTAGAACCGTCAATAATGATATTTTGAAAAGAAACTTGTCGTTCTGTTTTCTTCAAAATATTCAATTATCTTTCTTGTAAATTTGTCCTTTTTGTTTAGGTGCTAGCCAAAAAGAAATTGAATTATAAAATGATGATTTTATTTGCAGTGAGAACAAAAAAAAAAGTGTTTTGTAGTGAGAACCAAATTCCTATTAACAAGGAAATTGATCACAATTATGAGGTTTCCAGTTTTATCATAAAAATGAATTGGACCAAGGTTAATAATTACATTAAAATCAAAAGATTTAATCCTCTTGTGTTATTATATAATAGGTATCTTGTGTAAATTAACAATTTAACTGTACTATTTTATGAAAAACTAGTTTTTCCTAACTCATAGAAAAAACTAGTTTGTGAAAATGCGCCGTGACATTTTTGTAATTAACTGACACGTGTCAGCACTAGTGTTAAAGAACGCCGGTGTTTTTTTCTAGTGTTAGTGTTAAAGAGTATCAGCAGTGTTAGGTTAAAAAAGTGTCATGTGTAGTGATAAAAAAATATCAGTTTTATTTATAAAGAGTGCAGAGGTGCTAATAAGTTTCAGTTATTTACAAAAATATCACCTCGTGATTTTAAAAAAAGTTTCATTTATTTACAAAAATGTCATCGTATGTTCTTAAAAAAGTGTCAGTTAATTACAAAAATGTCACTGCATGTTTTAAATGAAGTACAAGTTAATTAGAAAATGTCACCGTATGTTTTTAAAAATTAGTTTTTCCAAATTGCTAGGAAAAATGTTTTTTTTTTCTAAATTTTGGCATTTTAGATACTAACATTATTTCACTTTTGTCGATAAGTATTCAATCTTTTATATAGACAAAAATACAGTAAAAAATTAACTCTAATAACCCCTGAGCGACATAAACAAACTCATAAAAGCTCAGAAGAAATGTAAAATTTCACAGAAACTCACGCTTACACATTATCTCATTCGGTCGCTCTTATTCCCAATGGTATAAGACTAAAATCACACTAGGCATAAAAGTATCACAAAATCTGGGGAGAAACGCGTTTCTCCGTCGCTTATGGAGAAACGGGGCTTGTTATGTCGCGCGACATACCTAGCCACAAAAACTGGATATCACTTCATCAGCTTCTGGATATCCAGAAGCTTTGAAAAGGATATCCAGAAGCTTTGGAAAGGATATCCAGAAACCAAATATTTTTTCTGGATATCCTTTACAAAGCTTCTGGATATCCATATTCAATGTTCTGGATATCCAGAAGCTTTGTAAAGGATATCCAGAAAAAATACTTGGTTTCTGGATATCCTTTACAAAGCTTCTGGATATCCTTTACAAAGCTTCTGGATATCCAGAAGCTTTGTAAAGGATATCCAGAAACTGGCTACTTACGTCGCGCGACATAATAAGCCCCGTTTCTCCATACGCGAAGGAGAAACGCGTTTCTCCCCAGACGCACTCTAAAAGTATTTATTTTTCAAAAAAAAAAATCACTTTTTCTTAAAAATAATAAAAATATCTCATATTTTATTAAGAAATCTCCTCCTGTACCTAAAGTTATAAGATCAAAATTACTCTTATATATAGATTTTGGGTTTTTATGAAATTTTGATACGGGCATCTATTTGAGTGTGAACATTTGGATCTCGCATGAGTTTTTATAGAAAATGATTTGGGGTGAGGGTGCCTGAATTATTCCTTTGCCAATCCTCTATGAATTTAAAGACTATTTTCTTATCTATTAATGTTTTTAACATATTTTGAAGGTGATTCAAAGGGAGGCAAGAGATTTTGGACTTGGGGAGACGAGGTATTACTTAGTGTTGGCTTCGACTGCGATACTTTGGCAGTGCTACACCTTAGGAGCAGCGGGAGTCGTGTGCTATGGTTCTTCCCTTTTGTCCGGCATCGTGTCAACCGTCATGCTACCGGTGACGGAGGTCTTGGCCGTTATTTTCTACCACGAGAAATTTCAATCAGAAAAGGGTGTTGCCTTATTCCTCTCTCTATGGGGATTTGCTTCTTACTCTTATGGTGAGTTTAAGCAAGACCTCAAAAACTCTGCTGAAAAAACGCTGTCTACCGATGCTGCTACTGATGTTTGATAAAATCTGTCCTGAGAATATTTTAATTTGATTTCTTTGCCATATTATCATGCATGTAATTAAATCATAGGTGAAATTGTACTTTTGTACCACTAAGTTTAAGTGAAGTTGCAAATGTGCTACATAATGTATCAAAAGTTACAATTTGGGTCATCAAGCTCACACAATTGCAATCCCAGATTTGGATGTTCGTTAAAGATAACGAACGACATTTAAAAATATTAACGATATGGATAGAAAAATTAACAAATTGATTTGAAAATTGCTTTCTCCACCTCCACAATTCAACAATTTTCTATTTAACCATAATTCCATTAAGGCTAAAAACCACCAGCGCCGTCGCCACCATTTTCCAGAAACCAACCACCACTACCATTTTTTTAGAACCCGATGACCACCATCACCATTTTCCCATAATCCGGCTACTACCATAATCATTTTCTAGAATTCGACCACCACCGCCAAAATCCCCATCAAAATCACTTCTCTCAAATCAAAGATCATTATAGTTTTTTTTTTCCAAATTACCAACAATTCCTAAATCAAAACCATTTATCCCAAAAAAAAAACTCACATTTGGGCTTGCATTGCATGATATTCAAAATCTCATATCTATGTGCCAAGTTGCCATTACTTCCCTCATCACTGCTCACTGCTCGATATTCTGAAGCATTAGAGTTCGGATTGGAGGTATTGCTTGGTCTATTTAACTTTTGTGAAAGTTTCATGTTGCTAGGAAGCACAACTAACTTCAGGTTCACGGATGTTAGTACAAATGTGACACACAACTGTCCACACATCCACAATTAAAGCAGCGGAATAAAAAGTAAAAACAAGAATTATAAATGTTCACTGATTTTGATCCCAGCAAACCAGGCTTACGCCCAAAAACTTTTCACTATTAAAAATTTTGATGTTTACAAAAACACGAATTAGTGAAAACTAAAATACAAAAACACTAAACAAGTTCTAATCACTTTCTATGACAAGAACAGTCTCCCTTTCCCAAGTAGATCCTATTCTAATCAAAAGTAAAACAAAGAACTTGACAAAAACCTAGATGTGAGTTCGGATGTAAGACACAACCTTCACTCACAACCTAAAATCACAATGTTGAACCGTGAAGTACAAAAGTATTTTTCTCTCAAGTAAATATCTAAAGCCGTGTCTTCTCTTTGTGTTGATAACTTGTATTTATATGCACCTTGAGAAGATTTTCACGAATCCAACACCTTCCTTATTATGTGAGTTTCCAATTTCTACAAGGAAACATAAAGCATACTCACAAAGAAAGAGATTTTGTTAGTAGGTTAGTCCTAATATAAATCTATGTACATAAATAGATGATACTTACAATATTAACAAAGTCCTTTTCATAATAGGACAATATAAATCTTTGCATGAATGTCCCAAAATCAACTTACCAAATATGATATTTATTCGAAATAGAAAACAACTTGTTTCCTAAAACTTACTCTTTCAATCTCCCCCTATTTTAGACTTTCTGGTCAAAATAAAAAATTTATGAAGATCACATTAAGGCCAATATTTTCAGAAATAAAAACTCCCCCTGAATGGATGTGTGTGCAGATATGTCAACATCCACACACAACTGCATAAAACAGATTAGTACTAAAACTTGCAGTTTAATAAATATAACCAAAACAACCATTCAGCATCATGTTTAGGATTACAAACCATTGTTTAAACTAACAAATATAAAAAGAATATAAATTAAAAGATTGTTTGAGAACCATCAAAAATTAAAACAAAATGAGAATTCACTTCAGCTCCCCCTAAATTCAAAGATCCCAGCTTCTCCAGGATGAATAGTCAGCACCAGCAGCAGCTTCATCTTCCCCTTTTTGACTAGAAAGTGTTGAATACCACCTTTGGAGTCTATCCTTTATAGCTTTGAGGTTATTGGCATGAGATTGGGAGGGTTGGATTTGAGAATTCAAGGCTGTGGTGAGAGCTTCAGCAACAGCAATTTCAGCTTCAAGATCTGCCATCTGAGCTTCAAAGGAGTTCACAGATGTGGGGCTAGATGTGCCCACATCCTGCATAGAAATTTCTGGGACAACTCCTAGAGGAAGATCAACAAACATTTGCTTGGCATCCATTAGGGTATTGGTCTCTTTGAACAACTCAAATTTGCTTATTCTAACTTCTCCTTTTTCTGGCTTTACCCCTTGGGCAACTAAAATTTGGGATATGAGAGAAGGGTAAGGAAGGGACCATTTCTTAAAGGGAGATTCACCATACCCACAAATCTTCCTAAAAATAAATTCTCCAAAGTTGATATTTTTCTTTGCACCCAATTTGTAGAGTAAATCTGCCTGCATCAAAAATAGTATTATAGTTTAACATATTTTATATGTTCATTAGTTGTTCAAACTTTTATAACTTTATTCAATTTTTATTATTCGTTATATTTTTTTCTCTCTTTAATCAATGAGAAAAAAAATTAAACTAACATTTACAAATTGAGAAAACGTGTGTAAATTAAACATGAAAATATTCATAATTTATATGGTAATGTTATAGATAAAATAGCAAAGAATATTTACAATTACTCTCACTCATTTTCTTTGCTACTTTACTTTTATACTCACAACACCAATCAACTTACTATTCCTTACCACATGTTCTCTCTGTTATCTCACTTTTCATACTCACAACACTTACATTAGTTACACATTTTTTTAATTCCTGTGCAAAACTTATTTGTGAAATCTTATATGGGACGAAGGGAATATTTTTTTAAATGTATTATTTGAAAAAAAAAAATCTCATTGATGAGTCCCATTTTGTTTTAAATGGACAACTTTTTTTTATTACTTCCTCCATCCTTATTAAGATTTCTAATTTCCTTTTTGGTATGTTTCACTCTAAAGAGTCCTAATTTGCTTTGTAAAAAAAACAATGCTTAAATAATGTTTTTGACAATTATATACTCAACCCATTTGTTATTATTTATTCATTTCTTAATGTTTTTTTAATAGGACTTTCACTTGTTATACTCACATATTTAATTATGAGCCACATTAGCAAATTATAATATATATATATATATATATATATATATATATATATATATATATATATATATATATATATATATATATATATATATATATATATATATATATATATATATTACTTTTTATACCCACACTCATTTTTCACTCAAATATTCTTGATTATATATAATTTTTTCTTAATTAATTTTTGTGCGTCTCTAATTTTATGCAGATTATTATGTGACACATTATTATGAGATTGAAGGGATATATTTTCTTGTTATCATTTTATGGAGTATAATAATACTTATTTTGTCCCATTTGAAAAGTTATAAAGTTTGCTTTCTACGAAAATTAAATATAGTTTATATGTAGTGGAGTAAGTGTTGTTAGTAAAAAAAGTGAGGTATGAGAAAGAAAATGGGGTAGGAAATTGTTGGGTTTTGGGGTTACAAACGCAGTGAAAAAATTAACAAAGAACATCAAAACCCTAGCCCTTAGATCCGTCTAGCATGAAGAGATTAGAAAAACTATGAAATAGAATTACATACTTTTAATGCGATTTCGTTCGTCAAAGTTGATCTCAAAATTCTAGCCTTGAACTTTGATGTCGAATCTTCTAATTTCCTTCTTCGAGATTGGTGATGAAATCAACAATGAAGCTTCAAGCCTTAGGAGATAAAACAACCTCCCTCTAATGGTGATCCACACGCGAACGAACCAAAAACTCCTTCTTGTTGGATTGCTAGATGATCCTCTTGATTATTGAAACACTTTTCAATAATCTATGGCTAATATGGAATTGAATTTAGGGTGTTTTGATCCTTGATTCGTATTCAAAATCAAGATAATTGTGTTTATCAAGCCCTAAAATTCGTGTGTTATGGCTGGGGCAAAAGGGCATATTTATACTTTATAAATATCCCTAACTATTAGGGTGAGAAGCCCTTTTCTGAAGCCAAAACGAATTGTTGAAACGGGTGCTGGGCGGTCGCCCACCAAGGGCTGGGCGGTCGCCCAATTGTATAGCCTTTGTTGTCTTATTCGAAACCCAACATGGGCGGTCGCTCACCTAGGGCTGGGCGATCGCCCGCCTGTATCAGATCTTTCGTGCCTTGTTTCGAAATCATCCTAAGCGGTCGCCCATGTTTACCTCGGCAGTCGCCCAAGTCAACAGTTGACTTGTGGGCGGTCGCCCAAGTCAACAATTGACTTATGGGCTGTCGCCCAAGTAACCTCAGCGGTCGCCCAAGAGTTCAGATTTCATAATTTCAGTTCGAATCAAATTCGTTCTTTGTGTGTGACCCAAAAGGAATTATATTATGTTGGTAGTGAGTCAAAACATGACCTCACAAGACATAAGTGGTTTCTAACAAACCATTATATCCACCCAATTAATATAACATCAAAGCTTGATTCCTCGATAGATCAAATGTCACAATTCCTTTGTCCACGATGTTCAATTGAACATGAGTCATGGTCTATGTCAACTCATCTTGTTCAATGCTTTCTCGATTCCGAATATGTTGTTAATCCAAATGCATTTGATCTCTATAAAATCACTTGAGTATGGCCACACATTTCATCAATATCATTCATCAAGGGGCCCAAGCAAACATCTCTCTTCATAAGAGGGACAAATCCCATCTTGACTTATCATTCTTCCCTACATGAATCTAATCGTGCTAATATAGCCCTTATTGCTATCCGATTAAAGATAGTGTTAGACTATATCAAACACGATCTTCACCATGTGGAAGACGATGATAATCTCAGTACTAAGGATTCAATAACACGATTATCATGAGATTTAATCATGACAAATGCACCATGTGATAAATCTCATAAGTAGGTCATGTCCAATACTTGTTCTCTAGCAAGTATCCATAAGTGTAATGTACTTCTTCATGCATATAATCATATATATGATTATCCATTACCAACTTATACTAGTTGTTCACAACAACTAGGGACACAAGCTTCAATATAATAAACATGTAAAACATAACTATAGCCTAGGGCATCACACCAACAGATTAGTAACTGAATAGTTATTGAGAGTATGATAAGTATATCTCATAAATAAAAAAGTATTAAAATGTTTCTATTTTGTAAGTGTGCGTTTTAAAATGGAATACACAAAATGATAATTTGTGCCTTTTTTTAATGGGACGATAGAATATGTTATCATGCGCAATGAAAGATAATTTGGCCTAGCTCCCCTTTCTTATAACCAATCAAATATGGATGAAATAAATAAGTGAATCAGCTGCCCTTATGCATGTCTATTTAAATAACTTAACGAATCATCAAATTCTTAAACTAATTGAGAGATATAAATACCATCCGTAGACAGAGAAAACCTTTGGAAATGAATTGTGTATTTCATTGATAACAAAGGTGTGAATTTATACAATTACATAGGCCCTATTCTAGGAATTAGATTACAACAAAATATAGCAAAATATACTGGAAGATTATCTACAAGATAAACATGGAAAGAGTATAAATCTAAAGAGGGAAAACTGCTGGGAAGAGGGAGCGGACGCTCCCCCACAATGGGAGCCGACGCTCCCTACTTACAGAAAACTTGGAACGGAAATTGGCTATTAGGAGCGGGCGCTCCCCATACTTGGGAGCGGACGCTCCCAAGGTCAGTGGCGTCACATAATCTAAGTAGGGGAAATATCTGGAGGATCTTCATTGTTATCATGCCTCCGCAAGATGGACGACCTTGTAGAAAGTCCAATCTTGGAAATTAACTCAAGGAAACGAGTACGCGGAAGAGCTTTGGTCAGAGCGTCCGCCAACTGATCAGACCCAGACATGTGTGAAACCCGCAGCTGTTGAGATTGAACTTGTTCCCGTACAAAATGATAGTCTAGAGCTAGGTGCTTCATCTTGGAATGAAACTTGGGATTTGCAGCAACATAGGTTGCTCCCAAGTTGTCACAGTAGATGGCAGGTGGACCAGAGATGTTGACAGCAAGTTCACGGAGCAAGTTTTGGAGCCAAAGTACTTCAGCTGTGGTGGCAGCCATTGCTCTATACTCAGCTTCTGTAGATGACCGGGCAAGGGTGCGTTACTTGCTAGAACTCCAGGAGATGGGATTGCGACCAAGGTACACGACAAAGCCAGTGGTAGAGATGTAGTTGTCAGAATCGCCTGCCCAATCAACATCTGTGAATGCATGTAGAGAGGCTGGAGAATTGCGGCGAAGAAGCAGCCCGTGAGTGCTTGTGCCAACTAAGTAGCAAAGGACTCGTTTCAGTGCCTTCAAGTGAAGATCAGTAGGAGCTTGAAGGAATTGAGAAAGTCTGTTTACCGCAAAGGATAGATCAAACCGAGTATGAGACAAGTATTGTAGTGACCCAACAATGGCTCGATATTCCGAGGGATCATGAAGAGGAGATCCGGACTGTGCTGTGAGGGGAGGATGCGAAACCATGGGGGTGGGTACGGGATTGGCTTCAAGCATGTTGGTCCGTGTGAGTAAGTCTATTATGTACTTATGTTGACTCAAAAAGATACCATGAGAGTGAGGGATGACTTCAATGCCAAGTAAATAAGACAGGGAACCAAGGTCTTTTAGTGAAAACCGTGAAGCAAAAGAGGAGATGAAGTTGTCAATAAGGGAGGGGTTAGAACCTGTGATGACAATATCATCTACATAAACCAGTAGAAAGATGCAATCTTGTGAGTGTCGCAGAGTGTACAGAGATGAGTCTGAAACACAGTTGTGAAAACCAACAGACAGGAGGTAGGTCCGGAGTTCATTGTACCATGCACGAGGAGCTTGTTTTAAGCCATAGATGGCTTGTCGAAGCTTGCAGATGTTAGTGGAGTACTTTTTTGGAAATTTTGTAGTTCTTTTCAATTGTGAGTGGCGGGACGCTGAGCGAGGCATTATCAAACATGGCACTTTTGATCTCGTTGACTTAAAGCATTCTTCTAGGCATAATGGTGATGATGTGTTCATTCTTGCATCTCAAGCACAACAGGTGTATATGACCCCCTACCCCCGTCGACGAAGAGAGTCTAGCGGATGGTGGGCCGTATGGAAAACCAAAGCAAGAAGCACTTTTGATATACCATTGCGTGCAAAAACTTCTACTTCAAATATTGATTCATTATTAAATGATTGTTATCAGGAAGAGGAAATGCATATACCTCCGATTATTTCCTTGAATGATAATGTCGAGGATGAAGCATTAATGGCCGAAAACACCCGTCCACTAGAGGAGGAAGTCACTTTCAATGAAATCGAGTATGAAGATGTGGAGGATGAGGAAGGAGAAGGGTATATATCTGGCTTCGATGATGAATATGGGGAAGAAGACGACGAAGAGGAAACTAGTGAAGAAGAAATTGAATTTTGTAGTGATACTGATCAAGATTGATAGTGAATGAATCAGTTTAGTCATAATTTAGATAATGTTTTGTATATAATGTTTACATTTTATTATTGTAGTCTAAATGAATGCTTCCTACTATTTAAATTTTGTTCTACTTGATTCATTATCTGTCTACATATTTTATATTCTAGTTAAGATATATCGGGTCGAGGTGGCAAACGTTCAAAGAGAGGGAAGGTTGCGAGTTTTGTGCATCTTCTTATTTCACCAAGGACGGGAGAGAGGGGCACTACTTCTGGTTCTGGACGTAGTGATGATGATGTGATCAGTCCAGGCATTGATAGCTCTAGTGTTCCTATTAGGGAGACTAGTGAACCATCCGGGCGAGTTATTTTGGACACAAATATTGATAAGGAAGGAAAAACTGAAATTTCTATCTCTCCCAGTGGCCAGTAAGTATTATTTAATTGTAAATATCATATATTTAAATGTCAACTCATTATTTATATTATTTCTATGTTACATTGAAAAGCTATACATTGATTCTATTGTCTTTTTATTTGTATATATTGATATATTGTTTTTTAATTAATATCTTAATAGGTTTATACATGGTGGTTGTCGAGACCCTGCTCGATGGTTTGGGGATTTATTCAGTGGGTATACTTTTGAGGAATTTTATCCCACACCAAAATCAATACCAAAAGAAGTGTACGATATCTGGTATAGCCAGTTTCGGGTAAAATTACTCAATTCTCTTTCCTTTGTAAAGTTTGTAGACTAGTCCCCTGTTCATCTTTATATTCTAATTTACGCTTAATAATTAACTAGCAACAAGTATTTTAGTCCCTGTTTATTTAACTACTTTTACTATTTTTGTAGAACATATATTCATGCCCCGGATGCTTCGACATTCAAATAGAGAAGGCTTTCAAGCAATTAGTTGCTAAGCGGTACGCTGATAAAGTATATGACATGAAAAAAAAGTGGCAAAGGGATTGTTTACCTCCAGCTAATTTCTCGAATAGTGCATGGGAGCAGTGGGAAGCCTATTGGAATAATGAAAATTTTATAAAAAAATTCAGAAATAGCAAAGAATAATAGGAACTTACAAGAGGGGCGGGGGAGTGTGCATACAAGAGGATCGATTAACTTCAGCGAGACTTGGTCCCGAATGGTAAACTTACTTAATTTACTATCCGTTTGTAAATTAAGCAATACTCTATTTGATTCATATATTGTTATTATTTGATGAAATGTTGAAGTTTTAATTTTTTTATATGTTAAGCGAAAGAAACACGAAGATGATCAGGCTGATGCAGCTGCTGTGTTTATGGCTACACATACTGCGAAGGCTCCTGATGGCTCAGGGCTACAATGGGTTAACCCTTATTACCAGAGCCTTTATGTAAGTGTTAATAGTATTTTGTATTAGTAAATTACAAATTATTTAGTTAAAGAAATATTATTTTCTACCATAGTTTATAATGTTTTTTTCCCAGGAAGAGTATGCTAGGCGTGCTCCTGACGAGGCAATTGAAGAAGGAAGTATGGAGCCTGAGAGCACCGAGTGGCCCGCCTTTCCTGAAAAGCTTTGGGCGGCCATTGTCCTCCGAGACAAGCAACCAAAGGGAGATCGCTTACCTGGATTCGGAGGACATGGTGCTGGGTATTTTAACATGCCATTCCACAGCCCTACTATGCAGTACTTTTCTTCTTCTTCCTCAGGCAGTCAGCATGTGGATCAAGAGGCGTTCGATGATCGGGTTCAGAGAGAGGTTCAAAGGCAAGTGGAGCAGATGCAGAGCCAGATGCAGAGCCAGGTGCAGACCGAGGTGCAGACCCAGGTGTAGAGCATGTTAGAGGAACGTCTTCGGGAAGAGCGAGAACTTATGCAAAGCCAGTTTGAGCAGCGCATGCAATAATACTTGGCCACAATGAATTTGCAACCACAGCAACCTAATAGCGGTAATGCCTCTGCCTCATCAGTCGGTCAATACCTTAGGCGAAGTGGTGGTAGCGGTAACGGTAGCGGTAGCGGCAGCGCTCGTGGTCGTGGTCGTTAAACTTGAATTTTATTTGACATGTAATCAAACAAACATATGTAGTTTCCCTTTCCCTTTCCCCTTTTCCCCTTTCCCCCTTTCCCCTTTTGCTTTCCCCTTTTCCCCTCTTTCCCTTTCCCCTTTCCCTTTCCCCTTTCCCCTTCCCCTTTTCCTTTCCTCTTTCCCCTCTCCCCTTTCAGGTTTCGCTTGATTTGGATGGTTGTTGTTGGATACTTGTATTTTATCTGATGTTCAAGAGAAACAGGTTGTTTGTGTTTGTTTAAAATTGTTGGGATTTGTTTAAAATAGGTTGTTTGAATAGGTTACAGCCTTTTACAGGTGGTTTACAAATAAAATAGATTTTTTTAAAAAAATCAGGACAGATTACCGACGAAAATTTCCGTCGGTAAATAAAAATAAAATAAAATAATACCATTACTGACGGATGGGCCGCCGGTAATTTATTGTCATTACCGACGAACCCTAATCCGCCGGTAATTCTATATGATTTCTGACGGACGATCCGCCGGTAAATCATACGATTTCCGACGGACATATCCGTCGGTAACTCTCCGACATTGCTCCGGGGATCAGCCGGCGTAATTCCTTGCCGACGGACGGTTTCCAGCGGATTATTTTGGTTTACCGACGGACGACCCGCCGAAATTACCGTCGGAATTGGTCCGCCGGTATTACTAACCACTTTTTACCGACGAAATCCATCGATAATGACCATTTACCAAAGGAAATGGGCAATTACCGACGGATATTTCCGTCGATAAATGGTCAGTTTCTAGTAGTGTGATTCTTCCCTTGATTCTCTACCAACTGACTATGATGAGGCCGTAAAGACTATCACTGGGCGAGAATGTCCAAATGGGTATCTGGGTTTAGAACAAACCAATTGACAAAATTGTTTGTGTTTTTGCACCATATTTTGCGATCCAACTGGCTCCCTACTTCAAATTCCTCATTTGTCACAAAAGATCAGATTTTACTCCTGCTTAGGATTGGTGAGAATAAGTTCAATTTGGGGAATACAACTTTTGATACTATTTTGAGTTTTGCGGAAAATGTCATTACGAACTATGCCCTCCCTCACTCGAGCTTGATCTATGCTATGCTGAAAGACCAAGGGGTTGAGGATATCCCCGGGGAAACCTTGCCAAATTTTCTGGGCTGACTTCGTCTTCAACTTCTGTGCAACAACCGCACCGACAGCCAGTTGTGTCCACAACTGTGCGCACAACCTTACACACAGCAGTTGCACCAGACAGAAATGCCATTCAGGCCCAGATTGTTGTGTTTCGAGCTCAGATCACAGGGCTGGGATTGAAGGTAACTAAATTCAGATAGCTGGGTTGGAGAAAAGCATTGTTGAGTTGGAAGAAGTGCTTTCTGGTTCCTCTCAACCAGAGGGAGAAATGTTAAAGGTAGGGGGAGCTAGGGCTGCAAGAGATGATGCTGAAGATCTGGAGTTTGATATCGAACATGATGTTGATGATACTGCTACGGAAATGGAGAAATAATTTTTGGGAGAAGATATTTACTGTGATCTTTGAAAATATTTGGTTTATTTGGTTTGTAATAACTTTGTTTCAAATACTCAGTAGTTAAATATTTAGTAAGTGTGTGTTTTTTTTATAACAAATGGTTTTGCAGGTTTTTGGTCAGAGTCACAAAGATAGGGGGAGATTGAAAAAGTATGAAAATACTCTTAGATCTTTTATTTAATATTTGTGATTCTGAATAAATTAAATTAGTGTATTTATATATTACATAAATAGATTAGGAAAATAATTGTAAATATGGAGTTAGGTGTTGACTAACATTTGACTTTTTGTTTAGGTATGTTTTTATGTATTTTAGGTAGGAAACTCAAGGAATGAAGGACTCTTGATGATAAGGAAAGAATCCAGATTTACAGGAAGAGATTGAAAGATCGAATCCTTATTGAAGAAGGATTACTTGGTCCTTTATAAATAGAAGACGTCCGTCCCCATTTGTAGCTACGGATTTCACGAGATCAATACAGAGCAATTGAGAGAGAATTCCTTGAGTGTAACAAGTTGCAGTTTTATGAAATGGTTTCCAGCAAGATGTTCTTGCTGATGTTTTTAAAATTTCGCTGCATATAAATTCTGTTTATTAAGTTATTTTTCGGAAAAAGTTATTTATTCTGTTGGACTGACTCTTGTGTGCACAACTGTACACACAAGTCTGTGCGCTATTTGTTACAGTCCTAGCTACAATTCTTTCATACTACATTGTTGTCGATAAAAATTTTTTAGAGTTTCAATCAAATAATTTGCCTAGGGCCCATAATTCACAGGACCGTTGTATTATTAATCATTTCGTGACTATTTATAAAACAAAATCTCTAAATAATTTTAACCCGCATGCTTATCACTTGTGGTTTTATTTAGGGAAGAGAAACCTTTTAATTTGGAAAGTGTACTTGAGTCAGATTTTTGTTTTCAAATATTTAAAGAGCAACAAGAAGGAACTCGATAGTAATAAAGTAGCTGATTATATATGTAGGACCGATTTAATTTTTAAGTTGCCATTATTTCCGCACAAAATAATAAAACTGAGAGCTGCGGTTAAGGACTGAGAGATAACTCTCAGTTCAAAAGTTCAACCAAGTTTTATCTATCATGTTCATTTCCTGTTTTTTCTTTCAGACCCATCTCTCTCTCTCTCTCTCTCTCTCTCTCTCTCTCTCTCTCTCTCTCTCTCTATATATATATATATATATATATATATATATATATATCCCATGGTTGTGAAGTATGTAGGATTTGGTTAATTAGTAATGGATCATAAATATTAATTAATCTCAAAACCATGTGATCACTATTTGGATCAAATTAATAACCACGTCCCAAAAAAATGGACCAGGGCTAATCTTATATATTCTCCACTTCCCTTCAAATTAGATTACATAAACAAACTTTTCTATGATATACTAGCTTAATTTTACCAAATCATCTATGAACTCCTACCTATAGTTAAGCATGGAAATGGAATCAAGACTTAGCCCTTCCATGAGAGCACCTCTCCTTATAGTTAGTTGCATCCTTCTTTCCATTGGCTTCTGTGCCAGCCCTCTTGTCACGCGCTTATATTTCATTCATGGTGGTAGTAGATTATGGCTTTGCGCGTTTTCAGAAAGCGCAGGTTTCATAATCTCTCCATTCCTCCTTATAATTGCCTACTTTGTGCGAGGACCCAAAAAATCCAAAATGTTTTACATGAATACTCATCTCATATTATCTGCAGCAGTCATTGGCCTCCTCAGTGGCCTTGACAGCTACCTCTATGCTTACGGCTCGTCTCGCCTACCTGTATCCACTTCTTCGCTCATTGTTGCATCACAACTTGCTTTTACTGCTGTTTTCGCCTTTCTTTGGTCAAACAAAAGTTCACCTCATTTTCAATAAACGCAATTGTTTTGTTGACCATGGGAGCTGGGATGTTAGCGATGCATGCAAGTAGTGATAGACCGAAAGGGGATTCAAAGAAGCAGTATTTATTAGGGTTTCTGATGACACTAGGGGCGTCCTCTTTAAATGGATTAATTTTTCCGTTGTTCGAATTAACATTCATCAAGTCCAAGCAGTCAATTACGTATACGCTTCTTATGGAGTTTCAGATGATTATAGGCTTATTTGGTACAATCTTTTGCGTTGTAGGAATGATATTCAACAATGATTTCAAGGTATGAACACCTCTCTTTTCGATCTCTCTTTGCCTGCGAGTAATGTTAGAGGCCTAAACATTTTGCCACTTAATTGGTTGTGCTATTAATTAATGGCGGTGGTTTAAAATAAATTTGCCTATAAATCAAGAACCGTCAATAATGATATTTTGAAAAGAAACTTGTCGTTCTGTTTTCTTCAAAATATTCAATTATCTTTCTTGTAAATTTGTCCTTTTTATTTAGGTGCTAGCCAAAAAGAAATTGAATTATAAAATGATGATTTTATTTGCAGTGAGAACAAAAAAAAAAAAGTGTTTTGTAGTGAGAACCAAATTCCTATTAACAAGGAAATTGATCACAATTATGAGGTTTCCAGTTTTATCATAAAAATGAATTGGACCAAGGTTAATAATTACATTAAAATCAAAAGATTTAATCCTCTTGTGTTATTATATACTAGGTATCTTGTGTAAATTAACAATTTAACTGTACTATTTTATGAAAAACTAGTTTTTCCTAACTCATAGGAAAAACTAGTTTGTGAAAATGCGCCGTGACATTTTTGTAATTAACTGACACGTGTCAGCACTAGTGTTAAAGAACGCCGGTGTTTTTTTCTAGTGTTAGTGTTAAAGAGTGTCAGCAGTGTTAGGTTAAAAAAGTGTCATGTGTAGTGATAAAAAATATCAGTTTTATTTATAAAGAGTGCAGAGGTGCTAATAAGTTTCAGTTATTTACAAAAATATCACCTCGTGATTTTAAAAAAAGTTTCATTTATTTACAAAAATGTCATCGTATGTTCTTAAAAAAGTGTCAGTTAATTACAAAAATGTCACTGCATGTTTTAAATGAAGTACAAGTTAATTAGAAAATGCCACCGTATGTTTTTAAAAATTAGTTTTTCCAAATTGCTAGGAAAAAATGTTTTTTTTTCTAAATTTTGGCATTTTAGATACTAACATTATTTCACTTTTGTCGATAAGTATTCAATCTTTTATATAGACAAAAATACAGTAAAAAATTAACTCTAATAACCCCTGAGCGACATAAACAAACTCATAAAAGCTCAGAAGAAATGTAAAATTTCACAGAAACTCACGCTTACACATTATCTCATTCGGTCGCTCTTATTCCCAATGGTATAAGACTAAAATCACACTAGGCATAAAAGTATTTATTTTTCAAAAAAAAAATCACTTTTTCTTAAAAATAATAAAAATATCTCATATTTTATTAAGAAATCTCCTCCTGTACCTAAAGTTATAAGATCAAAATTACTCTTATATACTCCCTCCGTTCCGTAATACTTGACACAGTTACTGTTCCGCACGGGAATTAAGGAAAAAGTAAAAAAGTTGATGTGTTGTGAGTGTAGATAGTTAAGTAGGAGAGAGAATGAGTGGAGAGAATAGTAAATTATAATGGTGTTGTGAGTATTAAAATAATGTAGGAGAGAGAATGAGTGGAGGGAATAGTAAAGATTCTTTGCCATTTTAGGAAGTGTGACTTATCAGTGGGACGCCCAAAATAGAAATGTGTGTCAAGTATTGTGGGACGGAGGGAGTATAGATTTTGGGTTTTTATGAAATTTTGATACGGGCATCTATTTGAGTGTGAACATTTGGATCTCGCATGAGTTTTTATAGAAAATGATTTGGGGTGAGGGGGCCTGAATTATTCCTTTGCCAATCCTCTATGAATTTAAAGACTATTTTCTTATCTATTAATGTTTTTAACATATTTTGAAGGTGATTCAAAGGGAGGCAAGAGATTTTGGACTTGGGGAGACGAGGTATTACTTAGTGTTGGCTTCGACTGCGATACTTTGGCAGTGCTACACCTTAGGAGCAGCGGGAGTCGTGTGCTATGGTTCTTCCCTTTTGTCCGGCATCGTGTCAACCGTCATGCTACCGGTGACGGAGGTCTTGGCCGTTATTTTCTACCACGAGAAATTTCAATCAGAAAAGGGTGTTGCCTTATTCCTCTCTCTATGGGGATTTGCTTCTTACTCTTATGGTGAGTTTAAGCAAGACCTCAAAAACTCTGCTGAAAAAACGCTGTCTACCGATGCTGCTACTGATGTTTGATAAAATCTGTCCTGAGAATATTTTAATTTGATTTCTTTGCCATATTATCATGCATGTAATTAAATCATAGGTGAAATTGTACTTTTGTACCACTAAGTTTAAGTGAAGTTGCAAATGTGCTACATAATGTATCAAAAGTTACAATTTGGGTTATCAAGCTCACACAATTGCAATCCCAGATTTGGATGTTCGTTAAAGATAACGAACGACATTTAAAAATATTAACGATATGGAAAGAAAAATTAACAAATTGATTTGAAAATTGCTTTCTCCACCTCCACAATTCAACAATTTTTTATTTAACCATAATTCCATTAAGGCTAAAAACCACCAGCGCCGTCGCCACCATTTTCCAGAAACCAACCACCACTACCATTTTTTTAGAACCCGATGACCACCATCACCATTTTCCCATAATCCGGCTACTACCATAATCATTTTCTAGAATTCGACCACCACCGCCAAAATCCCCATCAAAATCACTTCTCTCAAATCAAAGATCATTATAGTTTTTTTTTTCCAAATTACCAACAATTCCTAAATCAAAACCATTTATCCCAAAAAAAAAACTCACATTTGGGCTTGCATTGCATGATATTCAAAATCTCATATCTATGTGCCAAGTTGCCATTACTTCCCTCATCACTGCTCACTGCTCGATATTCTGAAGCATTAGAGTTCGGATTGGAGGTATTGCTTGGTCTATTTAACTTTTGTGAAAGTTTCGTGTTGCTAGGAAGCACAACTAACTTCAACAGTTCACGGATGTTAGTACAAATGTGACACACAACTGTCCACACATCCACAATTAAAGCAGCGGAATAAAAAGTAAAAACAAGAATTATAAATGTTCACTGATTTTGATCCCAGCAAACCAGGCTTACGCCCAAAAACTTTTCACTATTAAAAATTTTGATGTTTACAAAAACACGAATTAGTGAAAACTAAAATACAAAAACACTAAACAAGTTCTAATCACTTTCTATGACAAGAACAGTCTCCCTTTCCCAAGTAGATCCTATTCTAATCAAAAGTAAAACAAAGAACTTGACAAAAACCTAGATGTGAGTTCGGATGTGAGACACAACCTTCACTCACAACCTAAAATCACAATGTTGAACCGTGAAGTACAAAAGTATTTTTCTCTCAAGTAAATATCTAAAGCCGTGTCTTCTCTTTGTGCTGATAACTTGTATTTATATGCACCTTGAGAAGATTTTCACGAATCCAACACCTTCCTTATTATGTGAGTTTCCAATTTCTACAACGAAACATAAAGCATACTCACAAAGAAAGAGATTTTGTTAGTAGGTTAGTCCTAATATAAATCTATGTACATAAATAGATGATACTTACAATATTAACAAAGTCCTTTTCATAATAGGACAATATAAATCTTTGCATGAATGTCCCAAAATCAACTTACCAAATATGATATTTATTCGAAATAGAAAACAACTTGTTTCCTAAAACTTACTCTTTCAATCTCCCCCTATTTTAGACTTTCTGGTCAAAATAAAAAATTTATGAAGATCACATTAAGGCCAATATTTTCAGAAATAAAAACTCCCCCTGAATGGATGTGTGTGCAGATATGTCAACATCCACACACAACTGCATAAAACAGATTAGTACTAAAACTTGCAGTTTAATAAATATAACCAAAACAACCATTCAGCATCATGTTTAGGATTACAAACCATTGTTTAAACTAACAAATATAAAAAGAATATAAATTAAAAGATTGTTTGAGAACCATCAAAAATTAAAACAAAATGAGAATTCACTTCAGCTCCCCCTAAATTCAAAGATCCCAGCTTCTCCAGGATGAATAGTCAGCACCAGCAGCAGCTTCATCTTCCCCTTTTTGACTAGAAAGTGTTGAATACCACCTTTGGAGTCTATCCTTTATAGCTTTGAGGTTATTGGCATGAGATTGGGAGGGTTGGATTTGAGAATTCAAGGCTGTGGTGAAAGCTTCAGCAACAGCAATTTCAGCTTCAAGATCTGCCATCTGAGCTTCAAAGGAGTTCACAGATGTGGGGCTAGATGTGCCCACATCCTGCATAGAAATTTCTGGGACAACTCCTAGAGGAAGATCAACAAACATTTGCTTGGCATCCATTAGGGTATTGGTCTCTTTGAACAACTCAAATTTGCTTATTCTAACTTCTCCTTTTTCTGGCTTTACCCCTTGGGCAACTAAAATTTGGGATATGAGAGAAGGGTAAGGAAGGGACCATTTCTTAAAGGGAGATTCACCATACCCACAAATCTTCCTAAAAATAAATTCTCCAAAGTTGATATTTTTCTTTGCACCCAATCTGTAGAGTAAATGCACTTTGCATCAAAAATAGTATTATAGTTTAACATATTTTATATGTTCATTAGTTGTTCAAACTTTTATAACTTTATTCAATTTTTATTATTCGTTATATTTTTTTCTCTCTTTAATCAATGAGAAAAAAAATTAAACTAACATTTACAAATTGAGAAAACGTGTGTAAATTAAACATGAAAATATTCATAATTTATATGGTAATGTTATAGATAAAATAGCAAAGAATATTTACAATTACTCTCACTCATTTTCTTTGCTACTTTACTTTTATACTCACAACACCAATCAACTTACTATTCCTTACCACATGTTCTCTCTGTTATCTCACTTTTCATACTCACAACACTTACATTAGTTACACATTTTTTTAATTCCTGTGCAAAACTTATTTGTGAAATCTTATATGGGACGAAGGGAATATTTTTTTAAATGTATTATTTGAAAAAAAAAATCTCATTGATGAGTCCCATTTTGTTTTAAATGGACAACTTTTTTTTATTACTTCCTCCATCCTTATTAAGATTTCTAATTTCCTTTTTGGTATGTTTCACTCTAAGGGCTCGTTTGATAGGCCGATAGGATTAGCCTGTGTTAATAGTGTGTTAATAGTGGGGGATTATTAATCAGGGGATTAATAACACCACCCTTTTCTTGGGGATTAATATGAAGGGGTTAGAGGGAATAAGAGTGGATAAGAAGCTTATCCGAGTTGTATCCAGAATTATTACTCCCATTGCATTTAGCCTACCAAACACCAAGATTATTGGACTAATATTCATATCCAACTCTAATCAGGCTACCAAACGACCCCTAAGAGTCCTAATTTGCTTTGTAAAAAAAACAATGCTTAAATAATGTTTTTGACAATTATATACTCAACCCATTTGTTATTATTTATTCATTTCTTAATGTTTTTTTAATAGGACTTTCACTTGTTATACTCACATATTTAATTATGAGCCACATTAGCAAATTATAATATATATATATATATATATTACTTTTTATACCCACACTCATTTTTTCACTCAAATATTCTTGATTATATATAATTTTTTCTTAATTAATTTTTGTGCGTCTCTAATTTTATGCAGATTATTATGTGACACATTATTATGAGATTGAAGGGATATATTTTCTTGTTATCATTTTATGGAGTATAATAATACTTATTTTGTCCCATTTGAAAAGTTATAAAGTTTGCTTTCTACGAAAATTAAATATAGTTTATATGTAGTGGAGTAAGTGTTGTTAGTAAAAAAAGTGAGGTATGAGAAAGAAAATGGGGTAGGAAATTGTTGGGTTTTGGGGTTACAAACGCAGTGAAAAAATTAACAAAGAACATCAAAACCCTAGCCCTTAGATCCGTCTAGCATGAAGAGATTAGAAAAACTATGAAATAGAATTACATACTTTTAATGCGATTTCGTTCGTCAAAGTTGATCTCAAAATTCTAGCCTTGAACTTTGATGTCGAATCTTCTAATTTCCTTCTTCGAGATTGGTGATGAAATCAACAATGAAGCTTCAAGCCTTAGGAGATAAAACAACCTCCCTCTAATGGTGATCCACACGCGAACGAACCAAGAACTCCTTCTTGTTGGATTGCTAGATGATCCTCTTGATTATTGAAACACTTTTCAATAATCTATGGCTAATATGGAATTGAATTTAGGGTGTTTTGATCCTTGATTCGTATTCAAAATCAAGATAATTGTGTTTATCAAGCCCTAAAATTCGTGTGTTATGGCTGGGGCAAAAGCGCATATTTATACTTTATAAATATCCCTAACTATTAGGGTGAGAAGCCCTTTTCTGAAGCCAAAACGAATTGCTGAAACGGGTGTTGGGCGGTCGCCCACCAAGGGCTGGGCGGTCGCCCAATTGTATAGCCTTTGTTGTCTTATTCGAAACCCAACATGGGCGGTCGCTCACCTAGGGCTGGGCGATCGCCCAGTTGTACAGTCTTTCGTGCCTTGTTTCGAAATCCTCCTAAGCGGTCGCCCATGTTTACCTCGGCGGTCGCCCAAGTCAACAGTTGACTTGTGGGCGGTCGCCCAAGTCAACAATTGACTTATGGGCTGTCGCCCAAGTAACCTCAGCGGTCGCCCAAGAGTTCAGATTTCATAATTTCAGTTCGAATCAAATTCGTTCTTTGTGTGTGACCCAAAAGGAATTATATTATGTTGGTAGTGAGTCAAAACATGACCTCACAAGACATAAGTGGTTTCTAACAAACCATTATATCCACCCAATTAATATAACATCAAAGCTTGATTCCTCGATAGATCAAATGTCACAATTCCTTTGTCCACGATGTTCAATTGAACATGAGTCATGGTCTATGTCAACTCATCTTGTTCAATGCTTTCTCGATTCCGAATATGTTGATAATCCAAATGCATTTGATCTCTATAAAATCACTTGAGTATGGCCACACATTTCATCAATATCATTCATCAAGGGGCCCAAGCAAACATCTCTCTTCATAAGAGGGACAAATCCCATCTTGACTTATCATTCTTCCCTACATGAATCTAATCGTGCTAATATAGCCCTTATTGCTATCCGATTAAAGATAGTGTTAGACTATATCAAACACGATCTTCACCATGTGGAAGACGATGATAATCTCAGGTACTAAGGATTCAATAACACGATTATCATGAGATTTAATCATGACAACAGACCATGTGATAAATCTCATAAGTAGGTCATGTCCAATACTTGTTCTCTAGCAAGTATCCATAAGTGTAATGTACTTCTTCATGCATATAATCATATATATGATTATCCATTACCAACTTATACTAGTTGTTCACAACAACTAGGGACACAGTTCAATATAATAAACATGTAAAACATAACTATAGCCTAGGGCATCACACCAACAGATTAGTAACTGAATAGTTATTGAGAGTATGATAAGTATATCTCATAAATAAAAAAGTATTAAAATGTTTCTATTTTGTAAGTGTGCGTTTTAAAATGGAATACACAAAATGATAATTTGTGCCTTTTTTTAATGGGACGATAGAATATGTTATCATGCGCAATGAAAGATAATTTGGCCTAGCTCCCCTTTCTTATAACCAATCAAATATGGATGAAATAAATAAGTGAATCAGCTGCCCTTATGCATGTCTATTTAAATAACTTAACGAATCATCAAATTCTTAAACTAATTGAGAGATATAAATACCATCTGACAGACAGAGAAAACCTTTGGAAATGAATTGTGTATTTCATTGATAACAAAGGTGTGAATTTATACAATTACATAGGCCCTATTCTAGGAATTAGATTACAACAAAATATAGCAAAATATACTGGAAGATTATCTACAAGATAAACATGGAAAGAGTATAAATCTAAAGAGGGAAAACTGCTGGGAAGAGGGAGCGGACGCTCCCCCACAATGGGAGCCGACGCTCCCTACTTACAGAAGACTTTGAACGGAAATTGGCTATTGGGAGCAGGCGCTCCCCATACTTGGGAGCGGACGCTCCCAAGGTCAGTGGCGTCACATAAACTACGTAGGGGAAATATCTGGAGGATCTTCATTGTTATCATGCCTCCGCAAGATGGACGACCTTGTAGAAAGTCCAATCTTGGAAATTAACTCAAGGAAACGAGTACGCGGAAGAGCTTTGGTCAGAGCGTCCGCCAACTGATCAGACCCAGACATGTGTGAAACCCGCAGCTGTTGAGATTGAACTTGTTCCCGTACAAAATGATAGTCTAGAGCTAGGTGCTTCATCTTGGAATGAAACTTGGGATTTGCAGCAACATAGGTTGCTCCCAAGTTGTCACAGTAGATGGCAGGTGGACCAGAGATGTTGACAGCAAGTTCACGGAGCAAGTTTTGGAGCCAAAGTACTTCAGCTGTGGTGGCAGCCATTGCTCTATACTCAGCTTCTGTAGATGACCGGGCAAGGGTGCGTTACTTGCTAGAACTCCAGGAGATGGGATTGCGACCAAGGTACACGACAAAGCCGGTGGTAGAGATGTAGTTGTCGAATCGCTGCCCAATCAACATCCGTGAATGCATGTAGAGAGGCAGGAGAATTGCGGCGAAGTAGCAGCCCGTGAGTGCTTGTGCCAACTAAGTAGCGAAGGACTCGATTCAATGCCTTCAAGTGAAGATCAGTAGGAGCTTGAAGGAATTGAGAAAGTCTGTTTACCGCAAAGGATAGATCAAACTGAGTATGAGACAAGTATTGTAGTGACCCAACAATGGCTCGATATTCCGAGGGATCATGAAGAGGAGATCCGGACTGTGCTGTGAGGGGAGGATGCGGAACCATGGGGGTGGGTACGGGATTGGCTTCAAGCATGTTGGTCCGTGTGAGTAAGTCTATTATGTACTTGTGTTGACTCAAAAAGATACCATGAGAGTGAGGGATGACTTCAATGCCAAGTAAATAAGACAGGGAACCAAGGTCTTTTAGTGAAAACCGTGAAGCAAAAGAGGAGATGAAGTTGTCAATAAGGGAGGGGTTAGAACCTGTGATGACAATATCATCTACATAAACCAGTAGAAAGATGCAATCTTGTGAGTGTCGCAGAGTGAACAGAGATGAGTCTGAAACACAGTTGTGAAAACCAACAGACAGGAGGTAGGTCCGGAGTTCATTGTACCATGCATGAGGAGCTTGTTTTAAGCCATAGATGGCTTGTCGAAGCATGCAGATGTTAGTGGGATGAGTGGAGCTGACAAACCCAGGTGGTTGAGCCATAAATACATCGTCTATAAGAGAACCTTGGAGGAAAGCATTGTTGATGTCGACTTGTCGAAGTGGCCAGTTATTTGTGACAGCTAATGACAGGACAGTGCGAATGGTGGCGGGCTTGACAACCGGACTGAATGTCTCCGAGTAATCAAGGCCAGGACGCTGATGAAACCCTTTTGCAACCAGTCGAGCTTTGAGGCGATCAATGGAGCCATCTAATTTGTATTTAGTGCGGAAGATCCATTTGCACCCGACCAGGTTATGAGATGGGTCTGGTGGTACAAGATCCCAAGTGTGATTACGGGTGAGGGCATCGAACTCACTTTGCATAGCTGCTCGCCAGGCGGGAATTTTGAGGGCTTGAGCAACAGTGGTGGGGTCAGTGGTGGATTGGGGAAGGGAAACATGAAGGTTTAGCTTGTTAATGGGTTTGGTAATGTTGTTCTGAAGCCGGGTGATGGGTCTATGTGTTGGTGGGGGGTCGGGTGAGGTTGTAGCTGGAGAGGGTAAGGGAATCGTGGAAGAGCTGGGAGGGGTGGCAGCTGTGGTTGTGGGTGTGGTAGTGGCCGAGGAGGGAGTAGTTGGTTCTTGTGGTTGGATGATGGGGGAATGGGGCGGAGTTGTGGTGGTTTGAGATATGGAATTTGAGGGCGGGTTTTGAAGGAGAACTGGGAGGGAGGTATTACACCAGTCAGTGATGGTAGGGTAAGGAGCGGTGGCAGAGGTGGGAGTGGAGAAGGGAAAAACTGATTCGACAAATTTAACATGTCGGGAAACGAATATTTTGTGGGTTTTGGGATCTAGGCAATAATAGGCGCTTTGAGTGGGGGAGTAGCCAACAAATACATAGGGAGAAGAACGAGGCTCGAGTTTATGTTTGGTGTAGGGGCGAAGCCACGGGTAGCAGAGGCAGCCAAAGCTGCGGAGTTTTTGATAGTTAGGTGGATGGCCAAGGAGGACGAGGTGGGGAGATTTCATGTTGAGGGTGGGGGTGGGCATGCGGTTGATGAGATAGCTGGCTGTGACAAAGGCTAGAGGCCAGTAGGTAAGGGACATATGGGAGTGGGTAAGTAATGATAGGTCGGTTTCGGCAATGTGCCGATGGCGCCTCTCCGAGTACCCATTGTGTTCAGGTGTGTGGGGAGGTGAGGTAAGATGAGTAATGCCATGGGAAACAAGAAGTGAGTGAAGCCTAATATATTCACCTCCATTATCACTAAAGATCGTGATGATGGGGCGATTGAAGAATTTTTCAACTCGAGATTTGAATTCGGAGAAGACGAAGGTGGCATCATTTTTGTGTTTTAAGGGGTAAAGCCATATATATTTTGAAAAATGATCAACGAAGATGATATAGTATTTGAAACCATCATAGGAGGTGATAGGGGACGACCACACATCACTGTATAAGACATCAAGAGGACCACACTAGATTGAATGGTATTTTCAAAAAATGGCATTTTATGGCTTTTATTGCAGTCACATGAATTACAATGAGAGCTAGAACAACTAGGAATTTGTAAATTGTAACTACTACTAAGGTGACGCACAATGGATTGAGACGGAAGGCCTAAGCGATGATGCCACGTTGAAGCAGCGGAAGGGGAAATAGAATGAGCAGCGGGAGAGGGAGGCGACCATTCATAGATATCTGAGCTAGAACTGCCTTCCAGAAGAGTGGCTCCCGTGCGAAGATCCTTCACAAGAAAAGAAGACGATGAGAAGGAGACAGAACAATTATTATCAAGACAAAATTTAGAGATAGACAGAATGTTACGGGACACAGAGGGAGCACACAGAACATGATTAAGTGAAAATTTAGAAGTGGGGGTAAGGAGAGTGGTGGAACCAGTGTGGGTGATGGGGAGGCCGGTTCCATCGCCAATAAGAAGCTCATCAGTCCCATCGTATGGAGAGTGAAGGGCTAGGTTGTTGAGGTCGTTGGTTACATGGTGAGTTTCTCCACTATCAAAGAGCCAAGGTTTTGGTTGGTGGGTGGAGGTGGCGGTGTGGGCACTAGGCTGGTGGGGTGGGCGGTTACTGTTGGGGCGGTTGTTGTTGGGTGGGGGAGGGAATTGGGCATTAGGGTAGACTTGGCGGAAGGCGTGACATTGAGAGAGGAAGTGACCGTCACGTCAGCACCATTGGCAACGGCCTTTGTATGGTTGTGGTGAGGAGTTGGTGCGAGGGTTGAAGTTGGGAGAGAAGTTTGGTTGGTTGGTGGATGAGCGAGGTTGGTTTTTGGTGGTGTAGTTGACAGCCGCAGGGAATGTAGGTGGGTTTTTGGGTTTGTTTTTGAGGGTTAACTCACGATTGATTAGCTTTTCATGGATCTTGTCAAACGTGATCGAGTTTTCACGGTTCTGAACAGCAGAGATGACATTATCATAGTCGGGTTCATTGATTTGTTCAAGGATTTTGTCAATAAGATCATCGGGGTCAATGGGGCGGCCTAGGGAGGTTAATTGGGCTGCACAGGTTTGGATGTCTTGCATATATTCAGTTATGGAACGGGTACCCTTCGTGATGTTGCGAAGGTGGTCTTTGATTTGTTTAATGTGGCCTTTAGAGGGATTGGCAAAGGTTTTGGCTACGGTATTCCATGCGGCAAGGGTAGTTGGACAGAGGGATATTAGAGGGACAAGTGAAGGGGATAGGGAATCGGCTAAAGCACCTAGGAGAAGTTTGTCTTGGCGAAACCAAGTTTTATAGGAGGGATTGGGCACGGGCTATGGTGGTGGAGGCGGAGCAGGTGGGTTCTCGGCTGTGGGTGCAGCAGTGGTGGTGGCGGTGGGAGTAATGGTTTCAGGAGGTATTGTGTGATTGTTATCAATGAAGTGGTGAAGGTCCAAACCTATGAGGGTGGCTTCAATCTGAAGTTTCCAAGCTATGTAGTTTGTATTGGTGAGTTTGAGGACATGGGTGAGGGAGACGGCAATGAGGGGTTGTATTGGTTCGGCTAGGTTAGGGATGAGGGTGAGATCGGTGGTGGCCATGGTGGAAGATGGCGGCAGAAGCTATGCAAGGATTAGGGTTTTTGATCGTTTAGCTCTGATGCCATGACAGACAGAGAAAACCTTTGGGAATGAATTGTGTATTTCATTGATAACAGAGGTGTGAATTTATACAATTACATAGGCCCTATTCTAGGAATTAGATTACAACAAAATATAACAAAATATACCGGAAGATTATCTACAAGATAAACATGGAAAGAGTATAAATCTAAAGAGGGAAAACTGTCGGGAAGAGGGAGCGGATGCTCCCCCACAATGGGAGTCGACGCTCCCTACTTACAGAAGACTTTGAACGGAAATTGGCTATTGGGAGCAGGCACTCCCCATACTTGGGAGCGGACGCTCCCAAGGTCAGTGGTGTCACATAAACTACATAGGGGAAATATCTGGAGGATCTTCATTGTTATCACCATCAACTTTATTGGCTTGATTATCGGGAAGATGGTAGTCTGAGATTAACACTTATTGCAACTCAATATTTTTAGAATATTTGTTCTTGAATAAAATCACCGGCCCTTGAAACTCTGAACCAACTGGTTGAAGATGCTAATAAAGCTTTGAGTACCATAGTGGTAGCTCAAGTTGAAGAAAATGCTCAAGGGAAGGAGTCAACTGTACCACCGGCGGCAGCAGGCCAAAATGTTTGAAAAATGTTTCAAGTAGTTTGGAAGGAGGAGAAACAAAAATAATTTCTTTTTGCTTATTTGTCGTACCATAGCTGGTGGGCATCAAATGGGGGGTATGTCCCCAAAACAAGTTTATTTTGGTATGTAATGGCTCATAAGAGTCTAAAACAATTTATTTGGGGGTACTAGGTTGGTCTAGTACTCCAAGCTTTCTTAGGTTTTTAAGGGATTAGTTGGCTTACCCAACTTGTCCTTCAGTTGCAAAATCTTTTGGGAACATTTTAAAGTTTATAAAAGTATTTTAGGCTTTTCAGAAATACTTGCTTGTTCATTAGATAACATGTTGATGTTATAAACAGTAGGTAACATGTCAATGTTACAACCAATAGTCACAACTTGAATAAGTGTGAAATCGTGCGCCCAGGCGAAGGTGTCAAAACCTTAATTCTTTAGAAAAGATGTAAATCTTTTAACCATAAGTAAAATGTACCTTTGATCAGAGGTAAACCGTTTGAAGAGACAGAACAAGTATCAGCCGTCCTGGCGTGTCAACATGTTCCATCCCTCTCCAGCTAAGGTTTCAACATGTTGGAGCCGTACTGGCGTGTTAACATGTTGAACTTTTCTTTCTTAGGTTCAAACATGTCGGAGCCGTACTGGCGTGTTAACATGTTTGACCTGCTCCAATTTAGGTCTCAACATGTTGGAGCCGTACTGGCGTGTTAACATGTTGAGCCTACTCCGCTTGCTTAAGTTGCATACCTTGCAAAACAAATTCATGTTAGGATTGGGTGTTAGCGTAGCTAACACCCCTCCGATGCTTAAGTTAGTAAGGATTTCTAACAAGATTGAAAATTGAAATACACAAATGAATTTGGCACAAATTAAATCATACCTGAGAAGTCTAGTTGTAAACAACTTGACTTACATAAAATAAAGCTTCAAATGAATGGAATTCCAACTCCTAGGGACCCTATCTCCACTTGGGGTTGACAGCCAATAATCCCCTTTGCCAGCTTCAGCATCGATGAGATATGGTCCCTCCCACTTGGGAGCTAATTTACCTGCATTTAATTCTCTTGTATTTTGAAATACTTTTCTTAAAACTAAATCACCAACCTGAAATCTTCTTATTCTGACATTCTTGTTGTAAGATCTAGCAATCCGTTGTTGATAGGCTGCCATCCTTATCTTGGCTAAATCCCTGATCTCATCAATTGTATCTAAATCTTGGGTTAACAAGAGATTATTTTCATCTTGAGTTAATAAACCATACCTTGCTGTTGGGATTGTCACCTCGACCGGGATTACAGCTTCCGCTCCAAATACTAAGGAATATGGAGTTCTACCTGTGGCCCCTTTTGTACCTGTCTGCCCAAAGTACAAGTGGTAACTCTTCAGCCCATTTCCCTTTCTTTTGATCTAGGCGCTTCTTCAAGTTGTTGACAATCAACTTGTTGCTTGACTCGGCTTGACCATTGGCTTGAGGGTGGACAGGTGTGGACATGATCAACTTGATGCCGCATCGAGCACAAAAGTCTCTAGTCTTCTTACTTATGAATTGGGACCCGTTGTCACATATAATCTCTGATGGTACACCAAACCTGCTAATAATATTTCTCTTTAAAAATGAAATTACCTCTTTGTCTCTCACTTGCACATAGGCCTCTGCCTCAATCCATTTTGAGAAATAATCAGTCATTGCCAACATGAACACTTTGCCTCCAGGGGCCTTAGGCAACTTGCCCACAATATCCATCCCCCACTGCATGAAAGGCCAAGATATGACGATAGAGTGTAGAGGTTCAGCAGGTTGATGCAAGATGTTTCCGTGTCTCTGGCAGGCATCACACTTCTGCACATAGCTCATGGCATCTTGACGCATGTGAAATTACCCGGGATCCGGCTCGCGCGCGGATGGGGCCCCGAGGCATCTCGCATTTTGTGTCGCTGTTCGGGAATGTTCGCCCGGATCCGAGAGGCAGCGCGTTCGCGCCCCGGCATCTGGCTTTATTCCGCTTTCAGCGTTTAGTTGGAGGTGTCTCGCTGTGTTTTGCTTTGTAGAGTCGCCACGCCGTTTTATTAAGCCCAAAACATTGAAAAAGGGCATCAGTTTAAAAATAATTTTAAACTATTTTTGTGTGATGAGATTTTGAGTTCGGAGGTCAGATGACTCCTCGGGAAGAGAATATTAGAATATTAGAGCTCACCCGAGTCGCCTCGTAAAACGAGTCTTTCGGATACCCCTAATATCCTTTAAAATGTTGTGTGTGTGTGTGTGTGCTTTTAAAAATTCATGCTGTGTCGGATGTCTACATTGTACACTACGTATTAAAATGTATTGAAATAGTAATGGAAGGAAGCCTTACCAATGTTGGTTCGTGTCTGTCTTCTGCTGGGGAATAGTGTTTGAGGATGGAATAGTGTTCCGGCACGGACCGGATTGCCCGGGAGGGCCGGTTGTCTGCGGACAGAGTTTCGGCGTGAGTTGAGATTGTAGGCTACGTTCGGGCAGAGGTTCGGCGTGCGTTGGGATCGCAGGGATCACTCGGGCAGAGGTTCGGCGTGCGTTGGGATGGCAGGAGTCACTCGGGCAGAGTTTCGGCGTGCGTTGGAATCGTCGGTTGGATTCGGGCAGAGGTTCGGCGTGGGTTGGAATCGTCGGTTTGACTCGAAAAGAGCCGGGACGCCTCGGGAAAGACCAGGCAAGGCCTCGGAGTACCACGAGGGGCCTCAGAGTACCTCGAGAGTGCCTCGGGGCAGTGCGGGAGCGTCGCGGGAGCGCTCGGAGAGGCTTCGGAGCACCACGAGGGGGCTCGAAAGGCCTCGGAAGGATCCGAAAGGGGCCGGGAGTGCCTCGAGAGGACTTAGAGGGGAAGCCTGAAGGCTTAGGGAGGAAGAGAGAAGTGGGAGGAGTGTCAAAATAAGGAGGGGGAGCCCTCTATTTATAGTGCCAGTTTAGGTGCAAGAAGGTCCGTACGGACCTTCTTGGTTATCCAGAATTTTGGTTTTCCTCGATTTGAGAGAATATGTGATGATGGTGAATATTCTGGATTCATGATGTCCCCTGAGCAATAAGGTCCGTACGGACCATCTTGACATGCAAAGAGGTCCGTACGGACCAACTAAGCATGAGGGTAATCATTTTCTCCGGGATTTGAGGGAATATTGTGGACTTTAAGGGGATTCAGTAATTATGAAAACAAAGAGGTCCGTACGGACCATTTTTGCTTTTCCAATTTCCTGAAAATTCCCAAAAGGTCCTTTTGTCCCTTTATCCCAGAAGGCTCCTCCCTTGGTTTGGTGGGGGTTTTGAGAGGGTTTTGAGTGCCGAGGTCGTCGAGGCTGCGTTGATGAGTCTGCGGTGCTTCCGTGTGTGCTTGAAAGGGGTGATCCAGATTGGGGTACTTACAGAAGCCCTCGACGACGTCACTTATGAAAGAAGTGGGGTCGCCGATAAGATAAGGGTCCTAATCCGGATCGCGTCTTTGGGAGATAAAGTGATCGGGGAGGTCAGTGTGAGGACGTGGTGGTGTCCTATTGTGTGACCGTTTAGGTCGGTAAGTGGACCACATGATAGGATTCCTACGTATCCTGGCGGGAATCAAGCCCGGTCGTAGTTCGGGTGTGGGGTGAGTGTTTTGTGAATGCGGGCGTGGTGGTGCCCTGAAGTGTCGTGTGACCGCCGAGGTCGGTGGTAGGGACGTGGTGGTGTCCTGTGTGACCTCATAGGTCGATGGCTGGACCCTGTGATAGGATTCCTACGTATCTCTGGCGGGAATCAAGCCTGGTCATAGTTCAGAGGTCGTGAAATTGTGAGTGCGGGCGTGGTGGTGCCCTGAAGTGTTGTGTGACCGCCGAGGTCAGTTGTGAGGACGTGGTGGTGTCCTGGGTGTGGTGACCGCCGAGGTCAATTGTGAGGACGTGGTGGTGTCCTGGGATGGACATTTTACGATTTTCCTAATCGGGTGGTTTAAGGCCTTCCGGGCCGGAGATAGTGATTTGGGAGGTTTATACGGTCTTAGGACCGAGTGGTTTAAAGCCTTCCGGGCTGGAGATAGTGATGGGGAGGTTTATACGGTCTTAGGACCGAGTGGTTTAAAGCCTTCCGAGTGGAGGTAGTAGTTTGGGTGATTTATCTGATCTCCGAACCGAGTGGTTTAAAGCCTTCCGGGAGTGGAGGTAGTGATGTGGGAGGTTTATACGGTCTTCGGACCGAGTGGTTTAAAGCCTTTCGAGTGGAGATAGTGATGGGGAGGTTTATACGGTCTTCGGACCGAGTGGTTTAAAGCCTTCCGGGTGGGGATAGTAGTTTGCGATTTATACGGATCTCGGTTTGAGTGGTTTAAAGCCTTCCGGGCTGGAGGTAATAGTTTGGCTTATTTATACAGTCTCCCGGACTGAGTGGTTTAAAGCCTTCCGGGCTGGAGGTAATATGAAGGCTTGAGTCATCTTCTGGTTGCAGTTTGCCATGCGTGAGGACTTTGAATCGTCTTCTGGCTGCGGTTTGCCATGTGTGAGGACTTTGAATCGTCTTCTGGCTGCGGTTTGCCATGCGTGAGGACTTTGAATCGTCTTCTGGCTGTGGTTTGCCATGCGTGAGGACTTTGAATCGTCTTCTGGCTGTGTTTTGCCATGCGTGAGGACTTTGAATCGTCTTCTGGCTGTGGTGGTGTCATGTATGAAAACTTGAGTCGTCTTCTGACTGCAGTTTACTATGCGTGAGGACTTTGAATCGTCTTCTGGCTGCGGTTTGCCATGCGTGAGGACTTTGAATCGTCTTCTGGCTGTGGTTTGCCATGCGTGAGGACTTTGAATCGTCTTCTGGCTGAGGTTTGTGCCATGCGTGAGGACTTTAAATCGTCTTCTGGCTGCGGTGGTGTCATGTATGAAAACTTGAGTCGTCTTCTGACTGCGGTTGTGGAGGCATGGCTGCCTTGAGCTTTGAGAGGTTTAGATGCCTCGTGCTTTGTCTGCTGGGGAGAGGGTTGGACTTACGATGGCTGCCGGTGTTCATCCGTTGAGGATTTATCGTGGCCTTGTAGGGGCTTTTCCTGCTGAGAGGGTGACGTCGGGCTTACTTTGGTGGCCGGTGCTGGTGTTGTCGATGAGTGGGCAAGGAGGATGGCCGGTGATTGCTTCACCATTTGGCATTTTGGAAGCGTTTCGTGCCTTGGAATTTGTACTCGGAGGTGTTGGCTCCTTCTTGCGCTTGTTTTGTCGTTGAGTGGGCAAGGATGATGGCCGGTGATTGCTTCACCATTTGGCATTTTGGAGGCGTTTCGTGCCTTGGAATTTGTACTCGGAGGTGTTGGCTCCTTCTTGCGCTCGTTTTGCCGTTGAGTGGGCGAAGTTCGGGCTTACATTGACGGCCGGTGCTGGGGATATGTAGTCTTGTACGACTTCCCTTTGACTTGTTGGGGAGGAGCTCGGGCTTACTTTGATGGCCGGTTTTTGAATTGCCGTTGGAGTGGGCGAGGTCCGGGCTTACACTGACGGCCGGTTTTTGAATTGCCATTGGAGTGGGCGAGGTCCAGGCTTACACTGACGGCCGGTGCTTGCGTTGCCGTTGAGATGGCGAGGTCCGGGCCTACACTGACGATCGGTGGTTGAATTGCCGTTGAGTGGGCGAGGTCCGGGCTTACACTGACGGCCGGTGCTAAATTGCCGTTGAGTGGGCGAGGTCCGGGCTTACACTGACGGTCGGTGCTTGCGTTGCCGTTGAGATGGCGAGGTCCGGGCTTACGTTGACGGCCGGTGGTTGAATTGAAGGGTTAGGGACCATTCTGCACTTGGATTTGCTGAAAAAGGCCTTAGGACAGCCAGGGGCAAAGATTATAAGGGCAGGAAAGTAATTTGGCCCTCCCTTGCAAGAAGGTCCGTACGGACCAACCTGGGATGCAAAGAGGTCCGTACGGACCACTTTGATTTTTTTACAGTTCCCAGGTTTTGACCGGGTTAAAAAGCCGAGGCCCCCTTCACTTCTTCTTCTCCAGTTCGTGCATCCGAGAGAGAGAGAGAGAGAAAACCTCCATTTTTACACCAAAATCTTCCATTTTTCACTTGAATCGCTTGCAATGGCGGAAGGATCTAGAAGGAATCGTCGACAACGCAGTCAAGAAGTGGTCGAGCAACGGATGGAGCTCCAAAGAAATTGGATCTCGTTTGTTCCATCTTCGAAGAACCCGGATGTCTTGTATCCAAATCCGGAGGTGCACAATCGTCGCTCTAGGAACGTCGGGGAGGTAAGAAATCCGTCTCGTTTCGATTCCTTGCTTGAGATTTTGAATGCTAAAACTAGATTTTAGTTTTTCGCATTTTTGAGTTTTTGTTATTTTTTATGCCTTTTGTGAAATTCTTGATGAATTGTTGAAAATGGACATGTAAAAATTGTGGGTATGTGTATTTTGTGCAGAAATGTGTAGATTAGCTCTTATTTGTGAAAATAAAGTGCCTCTCTAATGAAATGCATGCTTTGGTGTTTTGTACCTTATGCTATTCATGTATGTACAATGTGGGAAAGAATTGTCATGTAGGGACAAATTTTGTAGAAAAAATGTGACATGTGACGTGTTTCGTGACGGGTTTTGTCTGAAAGTGTGTGCCGTGTAGGGACGGACTTTTCTTTTAAAAATGTGTTATGCAGTGTGTGCCGTGTTTTTGGGTGACGGACTTTGTGGGGAAAATATGTGCAATATGTGCCGTGTTTCGTGACGGTTTATTTTGAAAATGTGTCGTGTAGTGCTTGATCCCTCTGTTGAGAAAATCTGTACAGTGTGTGCCGTGTTTTGTGACGGGATATATGTGAGAATTGCATGTGAAAATTATGTGCAATATGTGCCGTGTTTTGTGACGGGTTATATGTGAAAAGTATGTGCAATGTGTGCCGTGTTTCGTGACGGGATATATGTGAGAATTGCATGTGAAAATTATGTGCAATATGTGCCGTGTTTTGTGACGGGTTATATGTGAAAAGTATGTGCAATGTGTGCCGTGTTTCGTGACGGGATATGTATGCTTTGATTTTCTTTTGCATTAAGTACTGCGAATGACGTACCTTTGCTGTGTTTACCTGCAGGATGAGGGGCTCATGGCTGGGAAGGCCAAGAGGATGAAGACTCGGGGATCGCTCGAGGCTGTTGTTGAGTTGTGGCAGCGGATGCCTGATATTTCTGTGGATGGTAGGCCGAGTCCCAGGAGGCTGGTCTACGCTTCTGGCTTGGGTGTGTTCGTAGAGAACCTGGCCGGGGTTTCTGACACGAGGAAGAACAAGAGCGTCTTCCTTGGCCTTTCTGAGTATTGGTGGGATACCACCCACACCTTCCATCTGAGCTGGGGAGAGGTGACAGTGACGCCTACCGACTTTGCTGCGATTACCGGGCTTTCCTTCAAAGGAGGGCCAGTGCGGTGGAGAGATATGATAGCTGATGATGTGTTGACCGAGCTACTGGGCTTTGAGCCTCATCCTCGCAGGGGCCTGGGCATGTTGTAATGTAATGTGGAGCTGAGGATCACGGCCAGCATTGGGGCCTATGTTCGGGGTACCGGCCAGGTGATGGCGGAGCAGCTGGCGCGCTCCTTTTTGTGGTTTGCACTTTCCGAGACTTTGTTCTCGAACCACGCGACTGCGGCTCCTTTTGCTCTGTTGGAGAGCTTGATTGATCTGGAGAGGGTTTGTGACATTGCTTGGGGCGAGGCGGGCTTGGCCGAGCTCTACTTTTCTTTGGACCGGTTTAGCCGGGGTGTGGCCAGTTCTTTGGCCTGTTTTGACTTTGCTTTGGAGGTATGAGTTTATTGTTGTTTTGGATTTAGCAACTTGTCGTTTCTCCGTTTTCTTTTGCACTGAGCCTTTTCTGTTTTTGTCACAGGTGTGGTTCTATGAGATTTTTCAGTGCTTCCCGTGGGATAGAGATCCTGGGGCTGTAGCTGCGTATCCTGCTATGCTGGGCTGGGCCCGCTCGGCGAGGAAGAGGAGGAGCAGCAGGGGGAAGCTCACCATCGCCTACGGGGATGTGCAGGAGCGTCTGGAGAGAGGTAGCCCGGAGGGGTTTATTTTGTTCCCGTGGGCTCGGTATGAGGCTGATGAGTTTGAGGGGGCTCCGGTGGTGACAGCGCAGCGGAAGATGCTGCGGGGCCTGACTTGTGACGTCATGTACCTGGGGGAGCGGGTCTTCTGGCAGCATGGCCCAGGCGTGCTTCCCGTGGCTCCGAGGGACCCTCCTTTTGGGATGCTTGATTCCCGGGATATGGATGTGTTGGACTTTGAGAGGTACCTTGGCGGTGTGGGTGCCGAGGAGTTTATTTTGTATGGAGAGGAGTATGGGGCCTTCGTGAGGAGGAAGTTGAGGACGCCGCAGGTATTGGCGAGGGAGAGAGAGGCTGGCCCGCAGGTTCCCCCAGAGGTTCCGATGCCGGGGCCGGATTTCACGTATGTCCGTGGGGACGGATCGAGGAGGAGGGTGTCTGTACCCGTTCCTGAGCAGGCTCCTGCTGCATATCGAGTGGATCATGATAGATCGGTGAGTGTGCTTACTCTTTTCCGTCTTGGCATCTTTTCTGTATTTTTCTCTTTTTGTTGTTGAGTATAACTGTATTGCTGAGCTTTTCCTTGGCTGCTTGCTTGTGCAGGTCCCGGGAAGAGCCTATGACATGCTGACTCGCCGTTATGTGACGATGAGGTCCTTTGCGAAGAAGATGGCGTCGAAGATGTCTTGCCGGTCTTCGCGACGCGTGCCGGCGTACCAGCCGATGCCTTCGAGGCATTCTGTAGATGTTCCTCCACCGAGAGCCGAGCCGGAGCCACAGCAGGAGGGACCTTCGAGGGGGCGGCATAGCATGGATGCCGGGACGTCTTCGGGAGCTCCGAGGCAGCAGCCCTTTTATCAGTTCTTCCCTCCGCAGGACGCACAGGGTGAGGGATCGTCAGAGCCTTCTTTCTTTGATCCTTTCGCCGGATTTGATCCTTCGGATTACTTTGAGTGGCAGCCTCCGGCGGGGGCTCGATACTCTGACGACGAGGACGTGACGGGCGAGTTCACCGGGATGCCCGACTTCTCTCTGGAGGACCTTGGCGAGGATGATGATGCTGAGGAGTCTGATTAGTATTCATTTGCTTTCCCTCTTTCCATATCTTCTCTCTTTTTTTTTGTTTAGCAACAGACATTTGATGTACCTGTAATAAAACACTCGTATTTGCACGGCAAACAGCATTTTATTTTAAGATGTAATGTCATTTTTGTGATTCCTGGGAATTGTCCTAGAAATGGTTGCTATTATTATTTTTTTTTTGTGCATGCCACGTGAGCTGAGAGTGCGTTTGTGGGTAGTGTATGTTTACCGGGAATGGCTTTGGCCAGTGTTTGGGCAGTTTGGAGCAAGGTCCTGCTGAGAACAGTGGTTGTTGTACTGTTTGCTGGGAAAATGGGTTCTGGTTGCAAGGAGGTCCGTACGGACATACCTGCATTGCAAAGAGGTCCGTACGGACCAGTCTTGCTTTTGGGAAGGAAATAAATGCTTTCCAGTGTCTGGACTTTTCCCCCATTCCCCATTTGCAGCCATTTTCGAGCTTTCTTCCCCATTTTCTCTAGGAACCTCCATTTTTGCCATGGATTCTTCGTACGTTCCTAGAATTTTGCCGAGGCTTTCGCAGGAGAGGCAAGCACACTTCCTTGAGCAGCTGAAAACGTGGATGCGGCGCCGTATGAGGCATCAGAGACGGGTTTTCGAGGTAAGATTTCGTCTTTGCTCGATTTGGTCTTTTAAGGAGTTGGTTCCTGATTGGGATTTGTTGCGGGCTGCCGCGAAGTTCTGGGATGTTAGGAGGCATGTGTACTGTTTCTCCTACAATGAAATGGTGCCCACTTTTGAGGATTTTCGGGCTTTGATGGGGGGACCGGAGGTGGAGGCCATCTCGCTTCCTTTGATTGGTGGTGTTGCGGTGAGCGTGAAGCTTGCAGGCTTTCTTCGTACTTCGTTGGAAGAAGTGCAGGGCATGATCCTTGATTCGGGTCATATTGACATTTCTGAGCTGCCGGAGCGGTTCATGGCTGATGATGAGAGTGATGTCTCTTGGGACGCATTTGCCTTGTGCGTGATGGCGACGCTTTTCATGGTCAGCTCCCTTGGCATTTGCGATGGCGCTTTGCTAGATGTGGTTGGGCACTGCAGAGCTGGAGAGGATATTGTCCCATTGGTGCTGGGGGAGACTCTTCATGGTATCGACCGTCTGGCGACTGGGGATCGGTTCATGAGAGGGGGAAGCCCCGCTTTGCTCACCTTGTGGCTGCGAGAGAGACTTCAGGCCATGCCCGAGGCTCCGACGTCGTTTAGCCCGTGGTCATTTGCTCGTGACCTCTTGTGTTGGATATGGATCGATCCGCTTGGGAGAGATGGATGGCACAGCTTGGTACGCATCAGATCCGTTGGTGGGTTCCTCACTGGAGGATTGAGACTAGGAGGGTCTTGCAGGAAGGGTCCTACGTTGTTAGAGTTCCAGGTTTGTCTTGGTCCTCCTTCTATATTCCGTCGCTTGTTTCCCGGCAGTTTGGGATGAAGCAGGAGCCTTTGTTGGGCTGGGATGACCTTGCTACTACGGAGATAGCTCCTCTTTGTATGGCAGCTCCAGGTGCTTTCTTGTATTTTCTGAGGGTATGGAAGTATTCCGCTTTCCCTCCTGTGGTACTCCTTAGACGTCGGGGGAGTGTCGTATTGACGACACGGTACGGCTTTGGTATGAGCGGCGTGTTGGGCGATCCCAGTGGCCTTGGAGAAGCGGGCGTGTAGCGATGCAGGACCCGGTTGCCGTAGTAGCTATTGCCTTAGGAGTGCCGAAGCACAGTCGACCCTTTGGATGTGACGGGAGACACTTTGTTTGACTACGAGACTAGAGTTGACCGACTGACGGGGAGAGGTCCTCTTTTGCAGACTCGCAGGGAGGAGATCCGAGCCGAAGCACGGGCGAATGAAGCCACGAGAGCTCTTGGATTGTTTGACTCTACGGGGAGGACCCCGATCTCGGGCGAGAGACGCAGAGTTGGTTCACGTGGAGCGAAAGAAGACTCGCCGGGGACGAGGGAAGAAAGGAAAGAATGGCGAGGGGACAAGCGCAGACGGCGCGAAATGACCTCCTAGGTATCCATTCATTGCATTACAAACACATTATTTGTTAAATATATTAAGCTGTCTTTTAGCATGTTGTAAACTTGAGAGTAGACCGTGCTTGAACTCATCAAGAAATGTTGTAACCGTTAGTGATTTGTGATTTACTTTTAAAGCTTTGTCGAGACACAAGATCTCTTGTTTGCCTTTGTTTCTTTTGTGCACCTTGTCGGCGTCCATCTTTGAACTTTTACATTTGCATTTGCGGATTGAAGCGATGCAGGCCATGACGGCAATCCCCTTTGCTTAGGCTTTGTGCTTGGGCGAGAGGTTGAATGATCCACGACAAGTCGTTTTGACGGTCTTTTTCGTAGCTTCCTTGCCTCTTGTTGGCGTCGGGCTCTTGACCTCTTTTTGTAGCTTCTACTTGAGCTTCTTTTATTTTTGTTTTTTTTTGTGAGCCTTTGCTCGAGCTCTCTTTTGTGAGCCCTTGCTCGAGCTCTCTTTTTTATTATTTTTGTGAGCCCTTGCTCGAGCTCTCTTTTTTTTTGAAGCGCGTGAGGGCGAAGACAAGCCCTGGCTTGGAAGCGGACATGAGTCGGTCGTTTGATCTTGAGTGACCCTCGGATGTCCTTTGATGTTGCCGCCATCGTTTGACTTGGTCAAGGTATTTGTTGGGGCGTGTTCTTGAAAAGTGCGTAGCTTGATGGAGGTCTTGATTGACATTCAAACTTTTGACTTTTTGTGTATTTTTAGGCCGGACCAATTAAGGTTGCCTACGTTCCCCGGACTAGAGGGCTCGGTCTGCGTAGTTCGACACTACATGGAGTGCCAAGAGATGCACGGTTGTTCTTCTTTAGGCGAAGTATCTGCGAAGTTTGCTTCCGTTCCGGATTCATGAAGGGATTGCCGTCTAGGTGCAGCCGGCTTCATGGCACCTCAGGAGAAGATCTTTTGAACCACGAAAGGGCCGATCCATGTGGGTTCCCATTTTCCCAGTGGGTTGGTTCGAGTGGGAGGCTTTTCTTTGAGTACAAGGTCGCCTTCCACGATGTCTCGGGATTTGACTTTCTTGTCGAAAGCTCTAGCCATCCTGCTTTGATAGGCTCGGACGTGTTCCATGGCCTTTAGTCGTCGCTCGTCTAGCGAGCCAATTCGTCGTGTCGGCCGGAGCCATTCGACTTCGTTGATGTCATTTTCCAGCGGCACTCGGAGTGAGGGAATTTCCAATTCAATGGGAAGGGCTGCTTCCATCCCGTATGTCGGGCGAATGGGGTTTCTCCGTGGCTGTTCGGCGATGTGCGGTAGCCCCAAAGTGCAAGGTGCGGCTTCTCGGGCCAATCTCGTCCTCGGGTGGTCATTTTCGGATGATCCGTTCGAGGGTTTTGTTTCTTTGCTTCCACGGCGCCGTTTGTTTGTGGCGGTAGGGAGAAGATTTGTGGCGTGTGATCTTGAATTCGGCCGGCGATGCAGCCGAATTCCCCTTCGAAGTGTGAACCATTGTGCGATATGACCTCATTTGGGATGCCGTATCGGCGAGATGATGTTTTCCTTGAGAAAATGCGCGACCTTCTTGGAGGTGAGTACCTTGTAGGACTTGGCTTCGACCCATTTGGTGAAGTAGTCGATGGCTACTAAGATGAACTCGTGGCCGTTCTTTGCTGGCGGAGCGATTTTCCCGATGACGTCAATTCCCAGTGGCAAATGGCCGGGGGTGTAGTCATGCGGTAGAGATCGTGGGGCGGCGGATGATTGAGGTTGGAGAACCGTTGACACTTGTCGCGGCTTCGGACAAAGTGGATGCAATCTGCCTCCATGGAGATCCGGTAGTAGCCCATCACGAGAATGATTTGCATCGGGGCTGCGGCGTTCATGTGGGGACCGCAAGCCCCATTGTGGACTTCGTTCATGAACTTGTTTGCTTCTTCTTGGGCGATGCGGCGTAGGAGTGGCCCATGGTAGCGTTTCTTGTATAGCATGTCCCCGAGGATGACGAAGTGAGAGGCGAGGCGTTTTAGGGCCATGATGCTCTTGGTTTTGACCCCTTACGTGTGTGGGTCTTCCTTGTTCATGAAGGTAGTTTCCCGTTCTTGAGGTATTGGAAGATACTGGTTATACCATGGCTCATTGATGGGCTTAGGTTACGGTTCGATCTCACAACAGTGGCGGGAATTTCCTTTCGTCCGACTTTGAAGGGTTTGATTGCTTTTCCTTCGGGGATTTCCACAAGGGAAGCGAAGGTGGCTAAGGCATGCAAACTGTTTCGGTCTCTTGGCAAGTAGTGGAAGGTGACCTCTTGAATTGTGTGATGAGGTCCTCCATGCGGGCATGGTATTTTTGCAAGCACGGGTCTATGGTTTTCCACTTGTTGGAGACTTGGTTGATGATCAAGGTGAGTCCCCATAAACTTCGAGTTTACGGACATTCCTCTCGAGTGCGGCTTGTAGTCCGGCGCAGGCTTCATATTCGGCGGCATTGTTGGTTACCTCGAAATTGAGCTTTATAGCAATTGGGGTGTGCTCGTCCTTGGGATCTACCAAGAGCATACCGATGCCGTTTCCCTTTTTGTTGGCTGCTCCGTCGAAGAACGGTTGCCATCGATTTTCGCCTTCGATTGCGAAGATTCCCTCGTCTGAAATTGTGGTTCGGGGCCTCGAGCCTCGTCGGTTGGGAAATCGGCCGGTTGTTCGGCCATGGCCCGTCCCTTGATTGACTTTTGGTTTACGTACTTGATGTCAAATTCCGCTAGGAAGAAAGACCATTTGGCAAGCCTTATTGACGAGAGATGGTTTGTCGAAGAGGTATTTAGTTGGATCCATTTTGGAAACCAAGTGTACCGTGTGCGGTTGCATGTAGTGCCGTAGTTTCCCGACAACCCATACCAGAGCTGCGCGAGGTTTCTCGAGGGTGAGTAATTGAGTTATTTGCCTTGAAACTTTCGGCGACGAAGTAGATGGCGTTTCGACTCGTGACTCCTTCTTTTCTTGACGAGCATGGCTCCAAGCTGCGGTGTCGGTCACGATTAGGTATAGCAACGGTGGCTTTTCCTCGTGGGGAGGACGAGAGAATCGGAGGACTCACAAGGTATGCTTTTATTTTCTCAAAGGCATCTTGGCATTCGAGTTCCATTCGATGTCGGCGTTCTTCTTCATCGGTTTGAAGATTGGCTCGCACATAGAGGTCAATTGGTTGACGAAGCGGGCGATATGCGGGCGGCCCATGAAGCTTTTCACCTCCGTCAGAGTTTGCGGTGGTCTCATTTCGATGATGGCCTTGATCTTTTGAGGATCAACCTCGATGCCTCTCTCGGTGACCATGTATCCTAAGACCTTGCCTCGGATAACCCCAAATGTGCATTTGGCGGGGTTTAGCCTCATTGAGTGTTTTCGGAGGCGATTGAAGAATTTTCTCGGGTGCGTGAGGTGTTGTCCATCTGATCCCTTTGAGTGGATGATCATGTCATCGACGTACACTTCGATCTCTTTGTGGATCATATCGTGGAAGAGGGCGGTTCTTTGCCCGTTGGTAGGTAGCCCCGGCGTTCTTTAGTCCGAACGGCATTGCGTGTAGCGATAGGTTCCCAGGGGTTGTGAAGGCTGTCTTTTCTTGGTCTTCTTCGGCCATCTTGATTTGATTGTAGCCGGAAAACCCGTCCACGAAGGACTTGACTTGAGGAAATTGGGTGTAGTGTCTACCAACATGTCGATGTTGGGTAGTGGAAAATCGTCCTTGGGACTTGCTTTGTTGAGATCTCGGAAGTCCACGCAACGGCGTACTTTTCCATTGGCCTTGGTGACCGTGACGATATTGGAGAGCCATGTGGGGTACTCGATCACCACGATGAAGCCGACGCGGAGCATTTTTTCGATCTCCTCTTTGACTTGTAAAGACCATTACGGCTTGATTCGGCGTAGCTTTTGCTTGATGGGCTTAGCCTCGGGATTGAGGAATCCGGTGTTCTACAATGTTAGGATCTAATCCGGGCATGTCTCGGTAAGACCAAGCGAACACGTCCACGAACTCTTTGAGCGGTGCGATCAATGCGTCTTGCTCTGTGCCGGTGAAGAAACTTCCGATTTGCGTCTCTTTTGGCTCTTCGGCGGTTCCCAAATTCACTTTGGTTAAAACCTCCTCGCGGCTTGGGCCCGGTTTTCTCTCGTTTGACAACATGCTTAAAGATGTGCTTAATGTATTGTTCGTTTAATGTATGCGCTTCTTTATCAAGTGAATCGTTATTAGCTTGTTTGTGTGTTAGTTAATTTATCAATTGTTAAAGATGCAATGAGAGGATACTCGGAAAGATCGAAGCATTCATTAAGAGCATACGGGAATACATTATTGGCAATGAGCTCGTAATCTTACGGCGTGAGGCCATCGGATGACTCGATAGACTCAAATTCAAAGATAATGGACTCGGGATGAGTTTTGACACTAGACTCTAGGACTCGAGGGTCGAGACCAAGTTGCTCGATCATGTCCTTTTTCTTTGGCGGTGGGTCAGGAGAAGGTGGCCCGGTTATGGAGTGGCAATGAGCTTGATAGGAGATGGGGCTTGAAGGGCTTTATGTCGCCATTCCCAATCATTGCTATCACGAGTTATCGAAACAAAATCGATTAGATCGGCATCTCGATTTCTTCTTTGAAGCGAGGTGGAGCGGTGGCTCGTCCCAAGCATCGTCTGCGGAGTCTTTTGCTTTTGTCTTGGGCATTACTAGCTCGAATGCGGACTCGTCCCGCTTGTTGAAGGCGGGAGTGTTGACGAGAGAGTTTTCGAGTTCTTTTGCCAAAGAGGGGTTTTCCCGAACCAAAATTCGTTGTGAATAGTGGTGGTCATGGATCCGGTAGGCGGTGTGTCGAGAAATGCTCTTCGGACGGGATTTGGCTTGAGGCCTACGAATCTTGCCGAGGTTCTGCTGGAGCTTGTCCATGGTTGTAGGCCGGCTTTGTTTGGCGGCGATCGGCTCTGTTCCCTTTCTGGATCTTCTTCCAAGTTGTCGGCCTTCTTTGTGAAGTACTTGGTCATGTCGAAGCTGTAAGGACGAAGATCGGAGATTGCGTGCAAGCCTCTTTTGTTATACGTGGAGCGTTTTCGTGCGGCTCGCTTGTCCTCCGCAATGTGTTCGGGAGTAGGAGAGTATCCCAAGCCATGGAGAGTATTACGTTCTTTGATATGGATGATTTGTTGGGTGCCACGATGGCGTTTTCCCAAACCGAGCCGGGATGTAGTTCATGTGCTTCATCATTTTCATCGGGGGAGGGATCTTGTCCCAAATCAAAGGCGAGGTCTATGTGGCATACATGGGCCTTTGGGCTTTCGATGGTGAACCATGGTAGCATCATGCCATCATCGTCGTGTTTGATCTCTAAGACTGGGACGCCGTTTGTGTCGGTCCTTTCGGTGACTACACTATCGCCGTAGATGATGGTTAAATCTGTTCCTTGGACGAACTTTATGCGCGATGGAGAGTGGATGCCACCCCATTGATGCGGGTGTAGCGAAGGGCGTCCCAAAATGGCGGTGAAGGTGATCGGGATGTCGATGACTTGGAAATCCGTCGGGACCATTTGTTTTCCGAACCACAAGTTCAAGGTGGCTATTCCCAGGATGGGCGGGATGTTGAGTCGTATGCCTTGATTGCACGAGTCGAGGGCTTTAGATCGGTTGCTTTGATCCCTAGCAAATCCATCATTTTGGATGGAAGGACGTCCATGGATGATCCCCCATCTACCAAAACCCGTGGGAGGCGACGCTCGTCCGGTTGAGCTGTTATGTAGAGAGGCTCATTGTGGTCGGCCCCAAATTTTGGAAGGTCGAGCTACGTGAAAGTGATGATATTCTTTGTAATTAATGTTGCCAAATCATACGGCTGCTTCATCGGGTGTCCTTGTGATGGGAACCGTAGTGCAGGCCGAGCTTTCTTCCAACTTGAGCTTGTGCGGGTAAGATGAAGTGAGTAAGGACCAGAGTGAGATGTTAGCCTGAGTGCGCTTGAGTGTGTTAAGACAGGATCTTCGGCCTTTGGGTCCAAGGTTTGACTTCTTTGGCGTAGGGCCCCTTTTCGGTTCGTGGCTCGGGTATGGCTGGCCTTTTGTCTGTCCGTGGAGGATTCACTGGGATTTGGCCAGGAACGTGTCGGAACGTTCACTACGGACTTATGGTTTTGCTTGTCTCTCCTATTTATGTAGTGGGAGGACCACGATTGGCGTAAGGCCAGGCTGCGCATTTCAATTCGTTCACTGTCATGGCTTTCTTGAAGCATCGGTAGTGGCTTTGAGATATTCCCAAGACGGGGTTGGATTATCTGGACCTTCGGGCCTTCGGTGGCGGTGCGGAGCTCGTCCCGGCTGATCATAGAAGAGACGTTGCCATGGCCTTGTGCGAGCTAGACTTGCTGGAGTAGATGACATAGTAGTCAAACTTTCTGAGGGTTCTCCAAGGGTTCCGGCGTGGGATCACGGATTCATACCTCTTCTTCAGATTTTGTTGAGAAGATGGCTTCTTCTTTCTTCGAGGACGGCCCTCGTTCATTTCATCATGGAATTCCATTTCCGGACAAGCACTGCAATCGCAGCGTCCCACCGAGATGTGTTCGTTGTTCGGCGGTGGTACCGGGACCTCGGGAGGCCGAATGGGCGAGCTTTCCTGCGGAAGGTCTTGTGGCCTTACGTCATAGCGCATGGCTCGTATGAGGGTAACGGGTTGATTTACGGGAGACAATGAGAGACGTTAGAGGCTGTAGGAGCGATCATGACATGGGAAGCCCCGGGTAGTTGGGTGGCTAATGTTCCGAAGTGGTGCATGGCACCTTCGATCGAGCTTGTTTCTCACCTTGACGTTTCTCAATAGCCATGAGGACCTGCCAAACTTCTTCCAATGTTGGGAAATTTCTTGGGGGTAAGGTCCCGTTCTCATCGTTGTTATCCACCGACTTGGCCACGGGGAATTGTGACCGTCTGGTGATAGAGCGGAAGGAGGTAGGACCTTCTGTTTTGACACCGGGGAGACGGGTTCCGGGTACTCTCGACCACTCTGTTAGGCTGGAGGGTGATGGGCAAGGTTTAGACACGGGAATGGCCTCACGGGATAAAAGGGGGAAAGCTCACGTGGCATGCGGTTTCCGTTTCTTTTATTTATGATTTTTTTGTTGTTTTAATTTACTTAAAACATGTTTTCTCGAAGTCCTAGGTAGGTTGGAAAAGATTGCTCTTCTTTTCGCAACTATGCTAGATCTGAGTCGATGGAGACCATACGTGCGGCTATAAGCCCCTCATTTTGCACATGTATTTCGACATCCCGGGGTGGACGGCCCGGGCGAGGGTCCTATAGGGCAAGCGGTTTCCACCGGCCTAAAAGAAAAAATCGAACCTAAGGACCGAGCCTGTCATGTTCGTTTTGATGCATTAGCCATGTGAATAGTGAACCGAGCCGGCCACTAAGTCAAGATCAGGTCAAAAGTTCGGCATGACCTCTCTTTACCTTGCTTGCGCAAGGGATCTGTGACGTTAGGCGTTGGCTGGGTCATATCGTCATGGCTGCCATATCAAAGGCTTGATGACATGGTGTCATGTGGGCATGGATGTATATCCGGGACGGAACATCGTGCAGGTGTAGCCGGAAATCAAGATCAGGTCAAGATTTTAGCATGACCTTTCATCGCTTTGCTTGCGCGAGGATCTTGAGTTTCGAGCCTTGACTCGAAAAATGGCCGGCATGGTATATGTATCCAGGTTTGTATGACACGGACCGGGTAAAAACCAACCGAGTCCGGGACAGAGTGTGACTCAAGACTCAAACGTGCGGGGTTGACGCTTGGCTAGGATGGGATGTTTGGAATGATCCGTGCGCGTCCAAGAGGCCTAGGAAGACCAAACGGACTGCAACCGAGACCACTCCGGGTTGAGGGTTGTAGTGTGCAGTGTATCCGAGCGGCGGTGCGCGTAGCGTGCGGTGTAACCGAGGCGGCGATATGAGTAGAGTGCGGTGTAACCGAGGCGGCGGTGCGCGTAGTGTGCGGTCTCTAAAATTCTTTTACGAGTAAACGAAGTTTTTGAAGAATTTTAAATGTATGCACAGATGTATATTGATGCATTTTTTTTTTGTATTTTTATTTTTTTTGTAAAATAAAAACGAAGCACGTGCACACACACACAACAGTTAAAGTAAGAGGTAAAATGAAAGTTTGACCCTCGTCATCATTTTAAAAATCTTTTGTTTTGTTTAAAAGTTTTTAAAACAAAAAGATCCCCAGCAGAGTCGCCAACTGAAATTACCCGGGATCCGGCTCGCGCGCGGATGGGGCCCCGAGGCATCTCGCATTTTGTGTCGCTGTTCGGGAATGTTCGCCCGGATCCGAGAGGCAGCGCGTTCGCGCCCTGGCATCTGGCTTTATTCCGCTTTCAGTGTTTAGTTGGAGGTGTCTCGCTGTGTTTTGCTTTGTAGAGTCGCCACGCCGTTTTTATTAAGCCCAAAACATTGAAAAAGGGCATCAGTTTAAAGATAATTTTAAACTATTTTTGTGTGATGAGATTTTGAGTTCGGAGGTCAGATGACTCCTCGGGAAGAGAATATTATAATATTAGAGCTCACCCGAGTCGCCTCGTAAAACGAGTCTTTCGGATATCCCTAATATCCTTTAAAATGTTGTGTGTGTGTGTGTGCTTTTAAAAATGCATGCTGTGTCGGATGTCTACATTGTACACTACGTATTGAAATGTATTGAAATAGTAATGGAAGGAAGCCTTACCAATGTTGGTTCGTGTCTGTCTTCCGCTGGGGAATAGTGTTTGAGGATGGAATAGTGTTCCGGCACGGACCGGGATTGCTTCGGGAGGGGCCGGTTGTCTGCGGACAGAGTTTCGGCGTGAGTTGAGATTGTAGGCTGCGTTCGGGCAGAGGTTCGGCGTGCGTTGGGATCGCAGGGATCACTCGGGCAGAGGTTCGGCGTGCGTTGGGATGGCAGGAGTCACTCGGGCAGAGTTTCGGCGTGCGTTGGAATCGTCGGTTGGATTCGGGCAGAGGTTCGGCGTGGGTTGGAATCGTCGATTTGACTCGGAAAGAGCCGGGACGCCTCGGGAAAGACCAGGCAAGGCCTCGGAGTACCACGAGGGGCCTCAGAGTACCTCGAGAGTGCCTCGGGGCAGCGCGGGAGCGTCGCGGGAGCGCTCGGAGAGGCTTCGGAGCACCACGAGGGGGCTCGGAAGGCCTCGGAAGGATCCGAAAGGGGCCGGGAGTGCCTCGAGAGGACTTAGAGGGGAAGCCTGAAGGCTTAGGGAGGAAGAGAGAAGTGGGAGGAGTGTCAAAATGAGGAGGGGGAGCCCTCTATTTATAGTGCCAGTTTAGGTGCAAGAAGGTCCGTACGGACCTTCTTGGTTATCCAGAATTTTGGTTTTCCTCGATTTGAGGGAATAAGTGATGATGGTGAATATTCTGGAATCATGATGTCCCCTGAGCAATAAGGTCCGTACGGACCATCTTGACATGCAAAGAGGTCCGTACGGACCAACTAAGCATGAGGGTAATCATTTTCTCCGGGATTTGAGGGAATATTGTGGACTTTAAGGGGATTCAGTAATTATGAAAACAAAGAGGTCCGTACGGACCATTTTTGCTTTTCCAATTTCCTGAAAATTCCCAAAAGGTCCTTTTGTCCCTTTTTATCCCAGGAAGGCTCCTCCCTTGGTTTGGCTGGGGGTTTTGAGAGGGTTTTGAGTGCCAGAGGTCGTCGAGACTGCGTTGATGAGTCTGCGGTGCTTCCCGTGTGCTTGAAAGGGGGTGATCCAGATTGGGGTACTTACAGCATGGTTGGCCAATAATAGCCAGTCTTGAGAGCCTTTGATGCCAATGCTTTCCCACCAGAATGATTCCCGCACACTCCTTCATGGATTTCACTTAGCACGAGCTCAACTTGGTTATTGTCAATGCATCTCAAATAGTGTCCTGCAAAAGATTTCTTAAACAAGACATTATCTATTAAAACAAAAGTTGAAGTACGCATTTTAAAAGATCTAGCATTCTTAATATCAGGTGGAATAGTTCCAAGTTGAAGGAACTCAATTATAGGTTGGGTCCAAGATGAACTTGTATCTTGTGCCCCATTAGATTGAGTAACTTCTTGAGTTTCCTCAACTTGGTCTATTGCCGGGTACTTAACATAAATAATGGGAATATTAGTATGCAACATAGACTTGCAAGTTGAACCCAAGTTGGCCAATGCATCAGCTTCTGTATTCTCTTCTCTAAGGGCATGTTCCAAAGAGAATGACATGAATTTTGAAGTCAAAGCTTTAACATGTTGGAGATATAGAGTCATCTTGGACTGCTTCGCCATATAACTGCCATTGAAATGGTTAGCGAGCAATTGGGAATCAACATATACATTTATATGAGTAATATTTAAACTTAAAGCTGTAGTTAAACCCATAATTAAAGCTTCATACTCAGCTTCATTATTTGTTGCATTGAATTCACATGATACAGCTTGAGGTATGATATCACCTTGAGGGGATTTTAGAACTATTCCCAAGCCAGTTCCTTTGGAATTCGAAGCTCCATCTGTAAACAGTGTCCAAAATCTAGGAAGCATTTTACCTTCAAGTTGTTGTACTTCCAGTTCCACCTCAGGCTGCAAACTTGGACTAAAGTCTGCTATAAAATCGGCTAGAGCCTGAGATTTGATGGCTGTTCTAGGCTCGTATGAAATGTCATACGTGCTCAACTTGACCGACCACTTGGCCAATCTTCCTGACATCTCTGGGGTTCTTAACACGTTTCTCACAGGATAGTTAGTTCTAACAGTTATAGAATGAGTTTCAAAATAATGACGCAGTTTGGTAGCAGCAGTAGTTAAGGCTAAAATTAACTTTTCAAGATGAGAGTACCTCGTTTCAGCATCTAGTAAAGACTTACTTATATAATAAACGGGATGCTGTTCACCTTGGATCTCTTTCACCAACACTGCACTAACTACATTCTCGGATACAGCTATATATAAATAAAGGTGCTCATCTCGTTCTGGTTTGGCAAGTAGGGGTGACATCATCAAGTATTCTTTAAGTTGTTTAAAAGCTGCCTCATGTTGGTCAGTCCATTGGAAGAGTTTATTCTTTCTTAGCACTTCGTAAAATAACCTGCACTTATCAGATGATTTAGATATAAATCTATTTAGGGCAGCTACTCTACCTGTTAACCTTTGGACGTCTTTGATATTCTTGGGAGATTCCAAGTTGAGAATGGCTTTGATCTGTTCGGGACTAGCTTCAATTCCTCTCTTGGTCACCATGTAGCCCAAGAATTTTCCTGCTCTAACACCAAAATTGCATTTTGCTGGATTAAGTTTCATGTTGAAGGCTTTCAAGATGTCGAATGCCTCAGCAAGATGCTCCACGTGATCTTCAATATGTTTGGACTTTACTACCATATCATCTATGTAGACTTCCATTGTCTTGCCAAGTTGATCCTTAAACATCTTATTCACCAGCCTCTGATAAGTTGCCCCTGCATTTTTAAGACCAAATGGCATAGCAATATAACAATATATACCTTCCGGAGTCATGAATGTCATATCCTCTTGATCTGAGGGCTCCATTTGAATTTGCTGAAAGCCCGAGGACGCATCCATGAATGTCAAGATATCGTGGCCAGCTGTCTCATCAACTAGAGAATCAATATGAGGAAGAGGGAATGGATCTTTCGGGCAGGCCTTGTTCAAGTCTGTGAAGTCCACGCATACTCGCCACTTGCCGTTCCTCTTCTCTACCACCACAACATTGGCTAACCACCTTGGGTATTGAACTTCCCTGATCATCTTGGACTTTAGAAGCCTCTCAACTTCATCCTTTATAATCTGGTTCCGCTCCTGGGCAAACTTTCTTCTTTTCTGGTGGACAGGACGGATGGTTGGATCAATGTTCAACTTGTGAGTAATGACGTCCTTGCTTATTCCTGTCATATCCTCATGCTTCCATGCAAAACAACATTTCTGGCTCTTCAAGAACCCAATCAGCTCCTCCTCAATTTCGGATGGAAGATCTGTACCAACTTGCACTTGGGCCTCAGGGTTTAACTCATCAACAGAAACACTTTTCGTCTCATGCTCCACCGCTTCAAGAACATCCTGGGCCTTTTTCTTTAATTGCTATGCTTGACAAGGGACTGAACTTGCTTTCATATTAACCTTGTAGAACTCTTTAGAAGCCTGCTGATTTCCCTTCAACTTGGCCACACCCCAAGGTGTTGGAAACTTGACGCACTGATGATAAGTTGACGGCACGGCCTTCATGTTGTGGATCCAAGGTCTTCCCAAAATGACATTATACGAGGATGAGCATTCAATCACACAGAACCTTTCCATAGAGTTCATACCCTCCAAATAGATAGGCAACTTGATTTCTCCGACTGTTTGCTTCACTTCACCACTGAACCCCACCAGTACGGATGAATTCTTCACAACTTCGGCCAAAGGAATGCCCATCTCTTCCAGAGCATGAGTGAAGATTATGTTGACTGAGCTGCTGCCATCAATCAGAATTCTCTTGACCATACAATTAGCAATCTGCACCTGGACAACTAGACCATCATGATGGGGGTCCAACGTGTTGTCTTTATCCTCATCTTCAAAGGAGATAACTTGACCATCGGTGAAGTCACGACACCTTGAGGGCAGTTCTGACTGATCCTCCTTAAAACTCGTGGCATGACGCTTGGCTGCAGAATAAGTTGTGCCACAAATATGGGATCCACCTGAAATAACATTTACTACCTTGGTGGCTGGGGGAGGTGCAACTTTTTCGGGTCTGGACTGCTCCCCTGAATCAGGCTCTTTGGACTCACTTCTGACCCTCTTCTTACCCAACAAATCCTTAAGAAGACCCTTGGATAATAGATGAGCAATCTCCTTCCTCGAGGCAAAACAATTCTCAGTGGTATGCCCAAAATCCTCATGAAACGCGCACCACTTGGACTTGTCCTTCCAAGTTGTGGGCTTGTCACTCTTCTTAGGCCATCTCGTTTTGTCTCCAAGATTTTCCATGGCACAAAGGACTCCTGCAATGTCCACAGAAAAGCAGTAATCAGAAATTTTAGGATAGTCATTATCATCTTCATCTTGATCATCATCTACAAAATGAACTTTAGAAGGTTCAGATTTAACAGAGGGTTTGCCCCTGTTTGACTTATAATGATGGGAATCCGATTTTCTGTCAGAGGGCTCAAATAGAGGAGTAGGGGTCCTCCCGGTTGACTTCCCCATCGCCAGGCAGTCCTCCTCCAATCTGATGAAACGCAAGGCTCTAGTTCTGATTTCTTCAAGTTGTTTCGCAGGAGTCATCACCAACTCATTATAAAATAGAGAGCTCTTCTTCAAGCCTATACGGAATGCTTCCGTAGCTGTGGACATATCCAAGTTGGTTATAGTCACTGCCTCCTTGTTAAACCTGTGCAAATATTCTTTAAGACTTTCGTTAGGCTGTTGCACAATTCTATAAAGGTCACTAGTTAACTTGTCAAATGCCCTGTTGCACGAAAATTGATTAGTAAACATATTGACAAGTTGAGCGTAAGAAGAAATAGAATTTAGAGGAAGTCATGTTAACCACTTTAAGGCTGGTCCTGACAAAGTTGAGCCAAAACTCCTGCAAAAACATGCTTCTTTAAAAATAGGGGGGATACTTATAATATCCATCGATTCCTCGATACAAAGAACACATGCTCATTGGATCGGTGCTCCCATCATACTTCTTCATATGAGGGACTGAAAACTTCTTTGGGATCTCCACATTAGCTATTGCTGGAACAAAACGAGATTCGTTATAGCAAGTTGGAGAAACTTGGTGATACGGCAAGTTGACCCCAGGTACACTTCGAAGCAACTCTTTTATGGTCTGCATTTCCTTCACAAGTTGGTTCTCTGCAAAAAGAGGAATATTATTAAACTGAGGTTCAGGAGTATCAAAAGCATTAAAGAAACTCCCTGTTTGCCCCATTGGGGGTGTGGCATAGGTGTGGCAAGATGACAACACAGGTTGGCTAGCTGTATGGCTGAATCTTGGTTGCGTGATTGGAATCGACGTCACGATCGTGCTTTCTGCTGGCAAGGTGCCGGACATAGGGATATCTCCAAAATGACTAGGTCTTGTACCTGCCCCAAACAGAGATCTAGGATACAAAGGTGAGAATGGAGTAGACACTTGAGTTTCAGCTTGCTTCCCTTTACGCATGGCATCAATAGCATTGAATATCATGGTGTTTGTATGATCCTGAGCATCCAAACGGTCATTCACTTTCTTCAACATAGTAACCATGTTGGATATTATCTCCAAATTGACAGCTTCCGAATTCAAAGATGGATTGCCTTGGGTGCCGGAGCTAGGAAGTGGCTGACTTCTCTCACCTTGACTGCCGGACGACGGATTAGTCATTTCTATGCAAATAATCAAAGTTTCCCACATACGGCGCCAAATTGTTTTGGTCAAATTTCAACAATCGTTACCAATGACAAAAAAATGACTAAAGTGATAAGAATCAGGGTACAATGATTATCGAGTTGAATAGAAATGAACACAAGGTATTTGTTGACTAGGAAAAGCCCTTGAACAACTTGTTCGCCGGCATAAAACCCCGTGAGGTTTAGGAACCTGCCTTGACCAAAAGTTTACTAAATATTGAGATGATTACAGAACTATGAGCGTATTCAAGGGAGCTTAAGCTAGAGTGATCGTGTGTGAATTAACAGTGTTTTCTCCCCTTTATACCTCTTTATAACAGCTAATTACAAAGATAAATCTAAGCCTACAATCTCGGAAACACGTTGAGCTTTGTTGAGATATTTACGCCACTTCGTTGAGGGAGGAGGAAGTGGTGCGTTGCTTGGATACCTTGGTGAAGAGATGTCGTTGAATCAGTCTTCTATTCTATTGATACGTTCCCTGAAAAGTAGGAATTAATGTAACAATAATACAACCTGCAAAATGATCAAGATGTAGTAGGACAACTCAAGTTGTTAGTACCAAGATGTTATATGCAAGTTGAAAACTAGTTGACTGAAAACGTAGGGCCCAATAATACTCCCTCCGTTCACTTTGTTGCTTCACAGTTACTGTTCACGCGTGGATTAAGGAAAAAATAATGATATAAATGTTGTGAGTGTAAAAGTAAAAATAGGAGAGAGAATGAGTGGAGGGAATAGTAAATTATAATGGTGTTGTGAGTATTAAAATAATGTAGGAGAGAGAATGAGTGGGGTAGGGTTAATATTTTAATAATAAAAACTTTTCATTTTAGGTAAAAAAACAAAGTGTGAAGTATGTATTTGGACGCCCAAAATAGAAAGTGTGAAGTAAGTAAGTGGACGGAGGGAGTATATATATATACTAGCCTAAGCCCGTGTCCAAGGCCACGTTTTTTATTTTATTTTTTATTTTTTTTTTAATTTTTTTTTTAAGGGCAAAATGGGAAAGGGACAAAATAGTGAGGGCAAAATGGGAAATTTGCCACTTGGCACTATTCATACAACTGTAGCAAAATGGGAAATTTGCCACTTGGCACTATCATCCGAGTAACGTTTGCCACTTGGCAAACGTTACTCGGATGATGTATGGTGTGATGTTGTGCCAATGGTTGCGTGTCATGTATTGCTTGGGCGTCCGTGGTTGTTTGATCGGAGGGTTAAGCATGATGGCTACAAGAACACTTATACCTTTACGAAAGATGGAGTGACGGTTACATTGCACCCTAATCACCACCGAAAGAAACTTGACTTCGATAAGGCTTCTGTCCCTATTAATCATCAACTCCTCAGCTGGTCTAGCGTGGATGGCACATCGGAACGACACAGTAGGCCCAATCAGCAGGTTGGTACACAGCGGAAGAGAATCATTTTTCAGGCGGGAGGTTTACTTTGGGTTCACTTGTGCAAGTTGGGGTCTCTACTGAAACGTCTTATCGGTATCGACTCGTGGTGGTCGAGTCTTTTTCAAGGCGGGGTAAATGATACAGTTACAAATCATCAAACACAAGCATTCAAGGCAGCTGAAGGACCAGGCGGGCGCCCCATGTGTACTCAGGCGAGCGCCTCAACTGGGAAGAACAAGGGCCAACTCACGGGGCTTGATGCGGCCGCCTCGCACATCACCATGCGGGCGCCTCAAGATGTTTCGTCATGGCCATGAATAATCTGCTCTTGAGGCGGGCGCTCCATCCTTGGCGAGGCGGGCGCCTCACGTCGACGCTGCTCTCCTTATTTACGAATTTCGTTGTTTCCTTTTCCACTTTTGCTGATGTTTTCGAATTAGACTTGGGGTTACTTTGGTCTTTTGGTTTCTAATTCGTTTAGGGTTTTTGGGAGAGTATTTAAACTCTTTTATGGCTTTGAATAATTTAGTTTTTGGATTTATGAATTGAATTAAAGGACAAGAACGGCTAGGCCTTCTTTGTTAACGAATCTTGTTGATTTCTTGTTCGGTTCCATCTCATAACCTCCGTTTCCTACATCATTTGGTATCAGTTGTCTGGACGATTTGATGGCCGAACGAGGGCGTGGAGTTCGTGGAGGAAGAGGTGTTCGTGGAAGGGGCCGTGCAGCGGATCCTCAGGCAGACGATCATCACCGCGAGCGCGATATACGCGATATTGAGATCGACGATCTGAGAAGACAGATTCAGGTACTTCAACTCCAAGTTCGGAATCGCAGAAATCGTGGGGGGACACCGCCGATTATGGGTTCTGATTCGGAAGACTCTTCCGAGGGTACGGAGTATCACGAGGGAGTCAATCCCTTTGCCAGAAATCGTGGACATCTGAATGGGTATGAGGAAGACGCTTTGAAGGAGATTGGTGTCAAGATCGAAATTCCGGAATTCGAAGGTAAGACTCATCCTGACGAGTTCATTGATTGGTTAAATACTGTTGAACGTATTTTTGACTTAAAACCTATGAATGATGCTACTAAGGTTAAAGTAGTAGCAATCAAATTGAAGAAACATGCTTCGATTTGGTGGGAACATGTTAAGAAACAAAGGGTTAGGGAGGGTAAATCCAAGGTTCAATCTTGGGATAAGATGAAGAAATTGCTTAGGCATAAGTTTCTTCCGGAACACTATAGACAGGATTCGTTTCTTGCTTATCATAATCTGAGGCAAGGGGATATGTCTGTCGAAGAATTTATTCATGAGTTTGACCGTTTGTGGATGAAGTGTGATGTTGCAGAAGAAGACGAACAAACAGTAGCCCGTTTTCTTGGGGGATTGCGCATCGATATTTCGGATGTGGTCCACTGCAAAGCAATACTGGACTTATGATGATGTTTGTAGGCTTGCTTTGAAGGTTGAAAAGCAATTACAGCGAAAGAAGAGTGTGAATAGTTGGCAACACAAGAATTTTTCGGGTAGTCATAGTAGTGGAACTCCTAGCAAGGTTGAGGGAGTTGCTCCTACAGTTCCAATAACACCAGTGGCAGAAAAATCTGGTGCAGTTCAGGAAGCTTTAAGGGGTAACAAATCAGCCCGGTGCTTCAAATGTCATGGCATTGGTCATTTAAGGGCCGAGTGTCCTAACCGACATGTTGTTGCTCTAATGGAGGATAGTCCACCGGTTTATGATGAAGCACCAGCTGATTCGAGTGGTGAGATCGAAGAAGTGTATGCAGATCAAGGTGTGGCATTGGTGGTTCAACGGGTGTTGAATGTGGAGGAAGTGAAAAACGAGGATTGGCTTCGTCATAACATTTTTCGGACTAAGTGCACTGCCGTGGGGAAAGTGTGCAACGTGATCATTGATGGTGGTAGTTGTGAAAACATCGTTTCTACGGAGATGGTTGACAAGTTAAGCTTGAAGACAGAAGAACACCCACAACCGTACAAGTTGTCGTGGTTAAGCGAGGGGAGTTCATTGAAGGTCAACAAGCGGTGTTTGGTGCAATTTTCCATTGGCAAACGTTACTCGGATGATGTATGGTGTGATGTTGTGCCAATGGTTGTGTGTCATGTATTGCTTGGGCGTCCGTGGTTGTTTGATCGGAGGGTTAAGCATGATGGCTACAAGAACACTTATACCTTTACGAAAGATGGAGTGACGGTTACATTGCACCCTAATCACCACCGAAAGAAACTTGACTTCGATAAGGCTTCTGTCCCTATTAATCATCAACTCCTCAGCTGGTCTAGCGTGGATGGCACATCGGAACGACACAGTAGGCCCAATCAGCAAGTTGGTACACGGCGGAAGAGAATCATTTTTCGGGCGGGAGGTTTACTTTGGGTTCACTTGTGCAAGTTGGGGTCTCTGGAAACGTCTTATCGGTATCGACTCGTGGTGGTCGAGTCTTTTTCAAGGCGGGTAAATGATACGATTACAAATCATCAAACACAAGCATTGAGCAAGGTAAGGACCGGTGCGGGCGCCTCATGTGTACTGGGCGAGCGCCTCTCGGGAAGAACAAGGGCCAACTCACGGGGCTTGATGCGGCCGCCTCAGACATCACCATGCGGGCGCCTCAAGATGTTTCGTCAGGCCATGAATAATCTGCTCTTGAGGCGGGCGCTCCATCCTTGGCGAGGCGGGCGCCTCACGTCGACGCTGCTCTCCTTATTTACGAATTTCGTTCTTTCCTTTTCCACTTTTGCTGATGTTTTCGAATTAGACTTGGGGTTACTTTGGTCTTTTGGTTTCTAATTCGTTTAGGGTTTTTGGGAGAGTATTTAAACTCTTTTATGGCTTTGAATAATTTAGTTTTTGGATTTATGAATTGAATTAAAGGACAAGAATGGCTAGGCCTTCTTTGTTAATGAATCTTGTTGATTTCTTGTTCGGTTCCATCTCATAACCTCCGTTTCCTACATCATTTGGTATCAGTTGTCTGGATGATTTGATGGCCGAACGAGGGCGTGGAGTTCGTGGAGGAAGAGGTGTTCGTGGAAGGGGCCGTGCAGCGGATCCTCAGGCAGACGATCATCACCGCGAGTGCGATATACGCGATATTGAGATCGACGATCTGAGAAGACAAATTCAGGTACTTCAACTCCAAGTTCGGAATCGCAGAAATCGTGGGGGGACACCGCCGATTATGGGTTCTGATTCGGAAGACTCTTCCGAGGGTACGGAGTATCACGAGGGAGTCAATCCCTTTGCCAGAAATCGTGGACATCTGAATGGGTATGAGGAAGACGCTTTGAAGGAGATCGGTGTCAAGATCGAAATTCCGGAATTCGAAGGTAAGACTCATCCTGACGAGTTCATTGATTGGTTAAATACTGTTGAACGTATTTTTGACTTAAAACCTATGAATGATGCTACTAAGGTTAAAGTAGTAGCAATCAAATTGAAGAAACATGCTTCGATTTGGTGGGAACATGTTAAGAAACAAAGGGTTAGGGAGGGTAAATCCAAGGTTCAATCTTGGGATAAGATGAAGAAATTGCTTAGGCATAAGTTTCTTCCGGAACACTATAGACAGGATTCGTTTCTTGCTTATCATAATCTGAGGCAAGGGGATATGTCTGTCGAAGAATTTATTCATGAGTTTGACCGTTTGTGGATGAAGTGTGATGTTGCAGAAGAAGACGAACAAACAACAAGAGTCTGCTTTTTCTTGGGGGATTGCGTACTGATATTTCAGATGTGGTCCACCTGCAGCAATACTGGACTTATGATGATGTTTGTAGGCTTGCTTTGAAGGTTGAAAAGCAATTACAGCGAAAGAAGAGTGTGAATAGTTGGCAACACAAGAATTTTTCGGGTAGTCATAGTAGTGGAACTCCTAGCAAGGTTGAGGGAGTTGCTCCTACAGCCCAATAACACCAGTGGCAGAAAAATCTAGTGCAGTTCAGGAAGCTTTAAGGGGTAACAAATCAGCCCGGTGCTTCAAATGTCATGGCATTGGTCATTTAAGGGCCGAGTGTCCTAACCGACATGTTGTTGCTCTAATGGAGGATAGTCCACCGGTTTATGATGAAGCACCAGCTGATTCGAGTGGTGAGATCGAAGAAGTGTATGCATCAAGGTGTGGCATTGGTGGTTCAACGGGTGTTGAATGTGGAGGAAGTGAAAAACGAGGATTGGCTTCGTCCATAACATTTTCGGACTAAGTGTGCCTTAGTGGGGAAAGTGTGCAACGTGATCATTGATGGTGGTAGTTGTGAAAACATCGTTTCTACGGAGATGGTTGACAAGTTAAGCTTGAAGACAGAAGAACACCCACAACCGTACAAGTTGTCGTGGTTAAGCGAGGGGAGTTCATTGAAGGTCAACAAGCGGTGTTTGGTGCAATTTTCCATTGGCAAACGTTACTCGGATGATGTATGGTGTGATGTTGTGCCAATGGTTGCGTGTCATGTATTGCTTGGGCGTCCGTGGTTGTTTGATCGGAGGGTTAAGCATGATGGCTACAAGAACACTTATACCTTTACGAAAGATGGAGTGACGGTTACATTGCACCCTAATCACCACCGAAAGAAACTTGACTTCGATAAGGCTTCTGTCCCTATTAATCATCAACTCCTCAGCTGGTCTAGCGTGGATGGCACATCGGAACGACACAGTAGGCCCAATCAGCAAGTTGGTACACAGCGGAAGAGAATCATTTTTCAGGCGGGAGGTTTACTTTGGGTTCACTTGTGCAAGTTGGGGTCTCTACTGAAACGTCTTATCGGTATCGACTCGTGGTGGTCGAGTCTTTTTCAAGGCGGGGTAAATGATACAGTTACAAATCATCAAACACAAGCATTCAAGGCAGCTGAAGGACCAGGCGGGCGCCCCATGTGTACTCAGGCGAGCGCCTCAACTGGGAAGAACAAGGGCCAACTCACGGGGCTTGATGCGGCCGCCTCAGACATCACCATGCGGGCGCCTCAAGATGTTTCGTCAGGCCATGAATAATCTGCTCTTGAGGCGGGCGCTCCATCCTTGGCGAGGCGGGCGCCTCACGTCGACGCTGCTCTCCTTATTTACGAATTTCGTTGTTTCCTTTTCCACTTTTGCTGATGTTTTCGAATTAGACTTGGGGTTACTTTGGTCTTTTGGTTTCTAATTCGTTTAGGGTTTTTGGGAGAGTATTTAAACTCTTTTATGGCTTTGAATAATTTAGTTTTTGGATTTATGAATTGAATTAAAGGACAAGAACGGCTAGGCCTTCTTTGTTAACGAATCTTGTTGATTTCTTGTTCGGTTCCATCTCATAACCTCCGTTTCCTACATCATTTGGTATCAGTGGTTTAAAATAAATTTGCCAAAAAATCAAGAACCGACAATAATGATATTTTGAAAAGAAACTTGTCGTTCTGTTTTCTTCAAAATATTCAATTATCTTTCTTGTAAATTTGTCCTTTTTATTTAGGTGCTAGCCAAAAAGAAATTGGATTATAAAATGATGATTTTATTTGCAGTGAGAACCAAAAAAAAAAAGTGTTTTGTAGTGAGAACCAAATTCCTATTAACAAGGAAATTGATCACAATTGTGAGGTTTCCAGTTTTATCATAAAAATGAATTGGACCAAGGTTAATAATTACATTAAAATCAAAAGATATAATCCTCTTGTGTTATTATATACTAGGTATTTTGTTTAAATTAACAATTTAACTGTACTATTTTATGAAAAACTAGTTTTATTTTTCAAAAAAAAATTACAAACCCATAAAAGCTCAAACGAAATGTAAATTTCAAAGAAACTCACGCTTACACATTCTCTGTCGGTCGCTCTTATACCCAAAGGTATAAGACTAAAATCAACCTAGTATAAAAGTATTTATTTAAAAAAAAAATCACTTCTTCTTAAAAATAATAAAAATATCTCATATTTTATCAAGCAATCCGCTCCTATACCTAAAGGTATAAGATCAAATTACTCTTATATATAGGTTTTGGATTTTTATGAGATTTTTATACGGGCATCTATTTGAGTGTGAACATTTGGATCTAGCATGAGTTTTTATAGAAAATGATTTGGGGTGAGGGGCCTGAATTATTCCTTTGCCAATCCTCTATGAATTTAAAGAGTATTTTCTTATCTATTAATGTTTTTAACATATTTTGAAGGTGATTCGAAGGGAGGCAAGAGATTTTGGACTTGGGGAGACAAGGTATTACTTAGTGTTGGCTTCGTCTGCGATACTTTGGCAGTGCTACACCTTAGGAGCCGCGGGAGTCGTGTGCTATGGCTCTTCCCTTTTGTCCGGCATCGTGTCAACCGTCATGCTACCGGTGACGGAGGTCTTAGCCGTTATTTTCTACCACGAGAAATTTCAATCTGAAAAGGGTGTTGCCTTATTCCTCTCTCTATGGGGATTTGCTTCTTACTCTTATGGTGAGTTTAAGCAAGACCTCAAAAACTCTGCTGAAAAAACGCTGTCTACCGATGCTGCTACTGATGTTTGATAAAATCTGTCCTGAGAATATTTTAATTTGATTTCTTTGCCATATTGTCATGCATGTAATTAAATCATAGGTGAAATTGTACTTTTGTACCACTAAGTTTAAGTGAAGTTGCAAATGTGCTACATAATGTATCAAAAGTTACAATTTGGGTTATCAAGCTCACACAATTGCAATCCCAGATTTGGATGTTCGTTAAAGATAACGAACGACATTTAAAAATATTAACGATATGGAAAGAAAAATTAACAAATTGATTTGAAAATTGCTTTCTCCACCTCCACAATTCAACAATTTTCTATTTAACCATAATTCCATTAAGGCTAAAAACCACCGGCGCCGTCGCCACCATTTTCCAGAAACCAACCACCACTACCATTTTTTTAGAACCCGATGACCACCATCACCATTTTCCCATAATCCGGCTACTACCATAATCATTTTCTAGAATTCGACCACCACCGCCAACATTTCTCTCAAAATCCCCATCAAAATCACTTCTCTCAAATCAAAGATCATTATAGTTTTTTTTTTTTCCAAATTACCAACAATTCCTAAATCAAAACCATTTATCCCAAAAAAAAAAAAAAACTCACATTTGGGCTTGCATTGCATGATATTCAAAATCTCATATCTATGTGCCAAGTTACCATTACTTCCCTCATCACTGCTCACTGCTCGATATTCTGAAGCATTAGAGTTCGGATTGGAGGTATTGCTTGGTCTATTTAACTTTTGTGAAAGTTTCGTGTAGCTAGGAAGCACAACTAACTTCAACAGTTCACGGATGTTAGTACAAATGTGACACACAACTGTCCACACATCCACAATTCACTACAAGAAAAATGACTTTTGACAACGTTTTAATTAACAACGTTTTTAAAAAAACGTTGTCATTGACTGGATTTAACAACGTTTTTTCAAAAACGTTGTAGTATATTCATTATAAAAACGTTTATTTAATAAACGTTGTCTTAATGGTATTTCTACAACGTTTATTTAAAAAACGTTGCACATAAGACAACGTTTTTTAATAAACGTTGTGAAATATCCGTATTTTCACAACGTTTTTTTATAAACGTTGTCATCTTCCTCAAAAAAAAAAAAAAAAAAAAAGAAAAAGAATGGATCTCGTTCACCCACAAAAAAACGTTGTGACTTAGTACAACGTTTTTTGTCTTATTGTTGTCACTGTCCCAAAAATTGAAAATTGAGTGTCCCAAAAATTTCATTCCAGCGCCTTTTTTTTTTTCATTCCAGCGCCTTTTTTTTTCATTCCAGCGCCTTTTTGTTTCAGATATGAGATAACCCACAATAAACTTCTCTCTTTCTCTGTTTCTCTCTCTACTACTCCGCCTCCACCATACCTAGTTCAACGGCAATTTCATCCGGCAGCGGCAGCAAAGGTGAAATCTCTTTGTCTCTCCCATTTTCTCTTAACCCAGCGCCTTCTTTGTTTCAGATAACCCACAAATCGACTTCTCTCTTTCTCTCTCTAATACTCCGCCTCCACCATACCTAGTTCAACGGCAATTTCATCCATCAGTGGTAGCGGCATCAATTACATGTGAATTGAGTTCGATGCTTGTTGAATTGAGATGGTAAATGACCTTATACGACTTGGGTTTTCGATTATTGTTGAATTGAGTTCAATGCTTACTGCATTTGGGGAAGCTGAAATTTTATTTTGTGTTTTGGGATTATTTGCTCTGTTATGTGTTTAATGAGTGAATATGAAATTTGATTTTGATTATGCAGTGAGAATTGGGTTTTACTTGGGATGTTGATTTGTATGGTGAATTGCTCAAAATTGGGGGTGGAAAAGAGAGGTAGCTATTTACTGAAACATGGTCTGTTCATTTTCAGTTTCAAGAAATGCCTACTATAATATGCTTTTTGATTAACATTTTCATTATAAAACTTTGTTATTACAGGGCGTATGAATACTTTCAAAAGTCTTGTGATTTGCCCATCCGTTAAGTTATAAGGTAAGTATCAATCAAGCTGTTTATTTGATATAAAGTTGTTTCTCATTGCAATTATTGAACCTCACACATGTAAAAGTTTATTTGATATAAAATTGTTTCAATTCCATATCCCTCCTCCTCCTCCCTTTATTCAATTGCATTGACCCATTTTAAATTCTTTATTGTAACAATCTATTGTAATGGCTTCTCTTGTTGTAAATTCTTCTTAGAGCAATCATTCGGGGGAGGGGGGGGGGACTGGCACATTGGTGGTAAATTTGCATGAGCTTTTCACAGAATCCTGGTCATTTTTTCTTAAACAGTGATTCTGGTTTTGTTCGATGGTTTGATGCCTGGTCTCACGCTGGGGCTCATAGCTGGTTGATCTCGATGTTGGGCAAGTCTGGTACTCCCATGGATCCCCACACAAGTCCTGTTCTTGTAAGTTCTGCCCTTAATTTAATAGTTGTTATATTCACTATATTTACACACCGCTATTCCAGATATTCTCATCCTGCATCTGCTTGACTCATTTTGTGAAGGTAATAATTTTGTTCTCTCTCAACACGAAATCTGCTGCAATATCGTATCATTGTATTTGCAAATTACAATTGAATCATTTTCGTTGATGCTTACATAAATAACATCTGGTCCTGGTATAGTAATACATATTATGGCTTCAATCATTTTTAGTGTAGTGATATATGGTGAGCATAGTGTGCAACTGTACATACAATTGGTGAAATTTCATGCACAAACACGATCTTCTTCCTTCTCTATATTATAAATTTTTGCTTCATGATTGTTTAGTTTCACATTTAAGGGAGACCATTGAACTGTGATGCAGGAATGGAGGGCTCGTTCTATGGTTAAGATGGATAACTATGTGGAGTAGAGCAGCTTGTTCTTCAGTATTTTGCTGGAAATGGAGGTGGCTGGCAAAGTGTACAACTGTACATACAGAGTAGCATGTGGTTGACAAATTTTGGGCTTCTTATGTGCTATACCATTTTCCGACTTAGATAAGGAAATGCATGCATACAAGTAAACACAAATTTTACAGAGTTTCAAAAACTTAGGATGAAATAGACCATCTCCCTTCATGTAAGCGTAGTGTTGGTTTGCTTATGTAAATCAAGGCATAAATCCCTGCTGATTTGGCTCCTTTTTTCACATTGCAGCTGGTCGCAACTTTTGGACAACCTTCTGCTTCCAAATGTAAGGATATGTTTCATTTCACTGTTTTGCTTTAACACTTAATAGAGATCACATTTTGCAGATTGACCCTCTCTTTCTCCTTGTTATTGCTCTTGTTTTCTCATCCAAGTTATTTTTTTTTGCAGGTTAAATGGATATGCCCAACTGCTCCTACTCGTCCAGTGCTCTACTTGGAGGATTCCCCTGTGCTGCATGTAAGGCTGAGACCAAAAAAAAAAAGAGAAAAGAAATCTATGTTTTTTCTTCTTTTAATTATTTTCTGATGCTCGTGAAGGTTAACTAAGGGGATTTTACGTTATGCAATAGGGTTTGACGTTGGAGAGCTTTCAGAAGATGGTCCTGATGATGTAGAGGGCTTGGATTCTTCAGTAGCACATATCGCAAACTTGCTGTCAACTGAACCTGCTGATGGCAATTCTCTCTCTCTCATTTGACTTCACCATTTCTTGGTTGACTACGTATTGAAACTGTCATTGGGTGTGAACTGTGAAGTGATGTGTTCTGTTTGATTTAATTATTAAAATTTCTTAATTCAACAGTTAAACTTGGTATCGGTGGCTTTAGTATGGGTGCTGCAACTGCCCTTTACTCTGCAACTTGCTTTGCACAAGGCAAATATGGGAATGGCAACTCTTACCCTGTTAACTTGAGGGCTATTGTTGGTCTCAGTGGCTGGCTTCCTGGTTCAAGGTACTGTACAGACAATCTCCTCTTCTCTTCTACTCCCTCCGTCCCAAAATGAATGGTCAAAAATAATTTAAATTTCTCTTGACCATATCCATATCCTATGGTACATATTATTTAAAAAAAATTAGAAGTTGATGTAACCCATTACTAGAACATGAATGGAGTGCAAAAGGAAATGGAATTAATCTTTCTTGTGGCATTTGAATACGCGTTGCATAATAGATTTCTTTTTTCATTCCGTCTTTTATGTTGGTCTTTCATTCACTTTCCTGGATGTGGGTTTGTGCAGGATCTTGATCTCAGAAGACCGGGTGTAAGCAAGCCTCCTCCCCGTAAAGAGTTTGAAGTAACAACAGAGGAAGTTCTCCGAAAAGCTGATTTTAGGGTAATTAAATTTAGTGCAAGCATATTCTTACAAATGGGAATATGATTATTGGTAGTAACTTTGGTAACTATCCTTTTGTTTCTTTTAGGGGACATATTTGTGATGTAGGTTTACTATTACAATTTTGTTTCTTTAAGAATTGTACGTGGAATTAATTTGTAAAGTAAACAAGAAATAAATTTTATTTATATTTGATGTGACTAGTGTTTTTACGAGTTGTTTCAGCACGTAGGTTGAATGTGAATTGGGGAAAGACCAGAAAAACAAAATTTATTAAAAAAAATAAAATAAAATTTCACAACGTTTTAAAAACGTTGTAGAAAATCTTAAAACAACGTTTTATAAAACGTTGTCAAAGATAGGACAACGTTTTTATAAACGTTGTTTTAAGGTATTCTACAACGTTTCTAAAACGTTGTCTTAGACCCTATTACAACGTTTATGAAAAACGTTGTCAAAGATAGGACAACGTTTTTAAAACGTTGTCTTAGACCCTATTACAACGTTTATAAAACGTTGTCTTAGACTGGGGCCTAAGACAATGGTGGATAACACAACGTTTTCAAAAAAGTTGTCAAAGGTCTTTAACAACGTTTAAAAAACGTTGTGAAAGCCCATTTTTGTTGTAGTGATTAAAGCAGCGGAATAAAAAGTAAAAACAAGAATTATAAATGTTCACTGATTTTGATCCCAGCAAACCAGGCTTACGCCCAAAAACTTTTCACTATTAAAAATTTTGATGTTTACAAAAACACGAATTAGTGAAAACTAAAATACGAAAACACTAAACAAGTTCTAATCACTTAATATATGCAGAGGCGATTGAAACATTTTACTTATTCCTATAGATTTTATTTTCTCTCCTCTTTCTTGGCGGGACCCTAATTAGGGTTCCCCTTTCATGGATGATTCTGGCCGCTTAATGGCTGGTTTGGATTCGGCTTCACCCTCCAATCCATCTTCGGTGTTGGCTGCTTCGCTTGGGGCTGGTCTCAATGCTCAAGGATCTGGTTGCGGCCAAGGTAATTCTCCTCCTTGTCCTAACCCTAATTTACTACAGCAGCCGCCTCCTTCCCCTACCAAAACCAAATCCTTTTCTTCCTTATTTAAGGATTCTGCACTTGTGAACTCGGCTCCTACTATGAACCTTGTGCCTTTGTCAATATATAAAGGAGAACCGGCCATAAAATTTACCAAGTAGATGATTAATTCTTTGGCTCAACCATTTAAATTCACTCTTGTTGGAAAATTCTCTCATGGTAGGCCGAATATGGAAACCACTAGGCAATGTTTTTTAAAGTTTGGATTGAAAGCAGATTTTTCTTTGGGTCATGTTGATTCTAAGCACATTCTTATTCGTTTGATGCATGAGGGGGACTTTAATCGTTTGTGGGCAAAAGAACAATGGTACCTTGGCAGATTTCCCATGCGTGTCTTTCGTTGGTCTCCTTCTTGGCATCCGGGGAAGGAATCTTCATTGGTTCCTGTTTGGGTTGGTCTTCCGGGATTGCCAATTCATATGTTTAATAAAGTTTGTTTGTATTCCATTGCTAAGATTTTTGGTGAGCCTCTTGCTATTGACAAGCCAACGGCTGAATTAACTCGACCTAGTGTGGCCAAAATTCTTGTTCAAGTTGATCTCTTGAAGAAACTTCCGTCTAGAGTTTTCATTGATTGCGGAGATGATTTTTCAAGTTTTTGGCAGCCTTTAGAGTTTGATAACCTCCCAAGCTATTGTAAGCACTGTTATAAGTTAGGCCATGATCTGAATGAATGTTTCTACCTTCATCCTAAGAAGCCAAACAATGGGGCTGAAGTTAATGAAGGTAGTGCGGAGGTGCTAAATGAGGGTCACACGGCTGCAAAAGAGACTCCGGAAGAGGTGAATGCTGGTGGTATAACGAAGGGTGCCAATGTGGGAAAGAAAATGATTTATGTTGAAAAAGCTAAAGTGACAGATCCTTCTTCGTCAATTGGGAATGTTGAGCCTATCAAGGGGGCGTCTCAAGAAGATAAATCTAATGGCCAGAATAATGCGAAAATTGATGGTTGTGCTCATAAGACTGAGGTTGTTGTTCTCGATGGGGGGATAGTTCATTCTAACGAGCTGTCAGCCGAAAATGGTTGTGAAGATATAGATACCCATAATGAAACGGTTGACACTCAAGGTGAAGAATTGGTTGTCTTGGATGACACAACTATTGTTGATATAAATACAGGCAATGAAATTCTGGTAGCTACTGCTGCGCTTGGAGCGCAGTTGGGGGCTTTGGCCATTCAAAATGGGTCTACGGCCTCACCATCCATCCATACGACGACTCCTGCTTTGGATAGCGAAGCTCTAAATCTCGTTCGGGAAAAGGTTAGACAAATTCAAACTTCATCAGCTCCTAACTTACGTTCCTCTACTGCTCGTATGCCAAATCCTAAATATTTTAATCCCGAATTTATAAACCCAAAAAACCTAAAAGAAGCTCTTATTCTTCGGGAAAAATGCGATTCTGAACCAGAAGGCGGTCTTTCTGATACTTCTCCTTCGGCATATCATGATGCTCGCACTTATGGGGGTATTGTTGGGGGAGTTCATGTTGATCCGAGGGCTCCAATGGTTGACGGCGATAATTTTGAAGATTATTACGATGAAGAAGATGGATTTCAAAAGGTTAAAGGGAAACGAGGAAAATCTGGATCGAAAGCTAAATCAAAAAATCTCAAGCCTAAAAGGCCTTGGAATCCTAAAAGGCGATTTGATTGACCTTTTTATTTAATTTTTTTTCTGTCTTTCTTTAATTATTGTACTTTTGAATTTTTAATAAAATTTAGGGGGCATTGCCCTTTTCGCCATAAAAAAAAAGTTCTAATCACTTTCTATGACAAGAACAGTCTCCCTTTCCCAAGTAGATCCTATTCTAATCAGAAGTAAAACAAAGAACTTGACAAAAACCTAGATGTGAGTTCGGATGTAAGACACAACCTTCACTCACAACCTAAAATCACAATGTTGAACCGTGAAGTAAAAAAGTATTTTTCTCTCAAATAAATCTCTAAAGCTGTGTCTTCTCTTTGTGCTGATAACTTGTATTTATATGCACCTTGAGAAGATTTTCACGAATCCAACACCTTCCTTATTATGTGAGTTTCCAATTTCTACAAGGAAACATAAAGCACACTCACAAAGAAAGAGATTTTGTTAGTAGGTTAGTCCTAATATAAATCTATGTACATAAATAGATGATACTTACAATATTAACAAAGTCCTTTTCATAATAGGACAATATAAATCTTTGCATGAATGTCCCAAAATCAACTTACCAAATATGATATTTATTCGAAATAGAAAACAACTTGTTTCCTAAAAACTTACTCTTTCAATCTCCCCCTATTTTAGACTTTCTGGTCAAAATAAAAAATTTATGAAGATCACATTAAGGCCAATATTTTCAGAAATAAAAACTCCCCCTGAATGGATGTGTGTGCAGATATGTCAACATCCACACACAACTGCATAAAACAGATTAGTACTAAAACTTGCAGTTTAATAAATATAACCAAAACAACCATTCAGCATCATGTTTAGGATTACAAACCATTGTTTAAACTAACAAATATAAAAAGAACAGAAATTAAAAGATTGTTTGAGAACCATCACAAATTAAAACAAAATGAGAATTCACTTCAGCTCCCCCTAAATTCAAAGATCCCAGCTTCTCCAGGATGAATAGTCAGCACCAGCAGCAGCTTCATCTTCCCCTTTTTGACTAGAAAGTATTGAATACCACCTTTGGAGTCTATCCTTTATAGCTTTGAGATTATTGACATGAGATTGGGAGGGTTGGATTTGAGAATTCAAGGCTGTGGTGAGAGCTTCAGCAACAGCAATTTCAGCTTCAAGATCTGCCATCTGAGCTTCAAAGGAGTTCACAGATGTGGGGCTAGATGTGCCCACATCCTGCATAGAAATTTCTGGGACAACTCCTAGAGGGAGATCAACAAACATTTGCTTGGCATCCATTAGGATTTTGGTCTCTTTGAACAACTCAAATTTGCTTATTCTAACTTCTCCTTTTTCTGGCTTTACCCCTTGGGCAACTAAAATTTGGGATATGAGAGAAGGGTAAGGAAGGGACCATTTCTTAAAGGGAGATTCACCATACCCACAAATCTTCCTAAAAATAAACTCTCCAAAATTGATATTTTTCTTTGCACCCAATCTGTAGAGTAAATATGCCTGCATCAAAAATAGTATTATAGTTTAACATATTTTATATGTTCATTAGTTGTTCAAACTTTTATAACTTTATTCAATTTTTATTATTCGTTATATTTTTTTCTCACTTTAATCAATGAGAAAAAAAAATTAAACTAACATTTACAAATTGAGAAAATGTGTGTAAATTAAATATGAAAATATTTATAATTTATATGGTAATGTTATAGATAAAATAGCAAAGAATATTTACAATTACTCTCACTCATTTTCTTTGCTACTTTACTTTTATACTCACAACACCAATCAACTTACTATTCCTTACCACATGTTCTCTCTGTTATCTCACTTTTCATACTCACAACACTTACATTAGTTACACATTTTTTTAATTCCTGTGCAAAACTTATTTGTGAAATCTTATATGGGACGAAGGGAATATTTTTTTAAATGTATTATTTGAAAAAAAAAATCTCATTGATGAGTCCCATTTTGTTTTAAATGGACAACTTTTTTTTATTACTTCCTCCATCCTTATTAAGATTTCTAATTTCCTTTTTGGTATGTTTCACTCTAAGAGTCCTAATTTGCTTTGTAAAAAAAACAATGCTTAAATAATGTTTTAGACAATTATATACTCAACCCATTTGTTATTATTTATTCATTTCTTAATGTTTTTTTAATAGGACTTTCACTTGTTATACTCACATATTTAATTATGAGCCACATTAGCAAATTATAATATATATATATATATATATATATATATATATATATATATATATATATATATATATATATATATATATATATATATATATATATATATATATATATATATATATATATATATATATATGTTGTGAATTCACGCAGTGGAACGGCCCAAGCTTTGAGCAATAATAAGAGCAACACACACGAAAAGTAAATCACACACAAAAAAACACACAAGAATTGTTAACCCGGTTCGTTGCAACGACAACTACGTCCGGGGGCGCTACCAAGCCAAAATATTCTCTCTAATATTTTCAGATGTTACAATTTGTTTCTAGGCTATCACATGTATTTATAGGGAACAATAAATCAAATCCTAGTAATAATCGGATTCCTACTCAAGAAAGTAATCTTCTTTCTTCTCCAAATATTACTACCAAAAGGAATCACCAAGCAGGAGGAGATCTGATCAAAGTAGGAAACAAAATTTGCTGCAGAAAATCCTCCCCGACACGTGGGCGGTCGCCCACCACGTCATGGGCGGTCGCCCAAGAGGAATTTCACACGAGACCATCCTTCTGTACACATGGGCGGTCGCCCACCACCACCATGGGCGGTCGCCTAGTCCAACAGACCCACCTTCGGATTTTTCCTTTTTTCATGGTTTTGACTCCACATCCTTATTAAGATTTCTAATTTCCTTTTTGGTATGTTTCACTCTAAGAGTCCTAATTTGCTTTGTAAAAAAACAATGCTTAAATAATGTTTTAGACAATTATATACTCAACCCATTTGTTATTATTTATTCATTTCTTAATGTTTTTTTAATAGGACTTTCACTTGTTATACTCACATATTTAATTATGAGCCACATTAGCAAATTATAATATATATATATATATAAATATATATATATATATATATATATATATATATATATATATATATATATATATATATATATATATATATATATATATATTGAAAGGCCCTTGCTTGGTATGCGGATGATCGGGCGGCTATGGTATTGGCTTAGGCGTCGGATGATAGTTTGAATTGTGCGGCGGAATAAAAGAGGTTTGAAATAATGGTAGGACAATAAACACAAAGAAATAATGCAAGTGTGTGAATGTGATTGCAAAAATGTAATAACACAGAGAATTTAAAGTGGTTCGAGTTCACTCCTCCTACATCCACCCCCACCGTCAAACTTGACAAGTGAGATCAATTTTATTATAATCTTTAATCAACAAAAATTACAAATGATTGATTCAGGCAAGTTCCTTGAACTTCCTCTTCCTAATTAGTACTGACCAACTAGGGATACACTTAAAGTACAGTCTTAAGTGCTTTTACAACTTGAAGTACGGTCTCAAGATTTTACAAAATAACTAATACACTCAAAGTACAGTCTTGAGTGATTACAAACCGATTCTACACCTAAAGTACGAGTCTTAGGTTTTTGGGGTTTGTGAATTAACACACTGGGGTTGTTTTTGTTGGTGAAGAGGTTTAGGGGTGAAGGTTTTGGTTTGGAACAGGGTTTTAAAGGTGAGGATTGGTGTGTGTGTGTGTGGATTACAGGAGGTGTGTGTGGGTGTTTGGAAAGGGTTTTTGACTGGGAAAATGAGTATTTTTCAGTAGTTTTGTTTGGGGAAGAACTCCTCTATTTATACCCTTTAATGTAGCCGTTGGAATATGACTGTTGCAGCTACATTAATGAGTTTTGACTGGTCTTTGTCCCACTTGTCCACATGCAGGTCTTCATGAGCTGTCCTGAGCTGTGAGCTTGAACTGAGAGCTTCTAGAAGGTCTTCAGTGGTCTTCATTGGTCTTCATTGATGGACTTGATAGCTGTGAAGATGCAGGATCTAACTTGGTTGAGTTTGTGGTAACATGGTGTGAGACAGGGAGATGGCTGTCTGAGGACTGAAGTCATAGCTGTCAGATCATGGCAATGCTTAGCTATCAGAGAGGATCTCTAATAAGGACTGAGATGCACTTGATGATCTTGATGACTTAGAGAGTGACTATGATTCATGTTTTTGATTGATTGTAAACATTGTATAAGGAAGAATCATAGCTGTCAGACTCATAGCTGTCAAAGTGAAGAATTATGACAGATAACATCTTTTGATATAAACCCTGTTCTATATATATATATTCCTTTATCAAAACCAACTAACTAAGACATTGATCAAAGTTAGGTCCTAACAATTTCCCCCTTTTTGGTAAAGGAAGATTTATTTAGAACATGTTTTCACAGTTGATAAGAGAAATAATAAAAGAAGTAATCCAAGGAATCATATCAGGCAGAGGTAATCAAAATGAGATTGAAGACTTGGAATTAATCTCAGGATGAGAAGAGTTCACAAAATACTGTCATACAAACTGAGGCAAACAAAACATATTGTCTTTAACAAAAAAAATGTTCCATAACAAATACAATCATTCATCAGCCAATTGATCATAGAATTCATCTCTTTCTTGCACGGGTGATAGAATCGATTTCTTTCATCCTCTAGCTCTCTTCTCATTTCAGGCTCAACTCCTCTGTAGAAGAACTCATTGTTCCATTCCCAGGACATCCTTTCATCATACTTGAAGTATTTGTCTTCCTTTGACTTCAGTTGAGACCTTCTAAGGGGCATTTGATCATTTCTGATTCTCATTGTGCCCCACAAATGTTTCTTCTTGTTCCTGGTTTTCTTGTTCTTCAAGGGCACACTGGATTGATCTGGTTGTGACTGAACTGATACTTGAGTATTAGTGAAGGAATGAGTGAATGCTTGAGGAGGGTTGGAAACTGTAGGGGATGGAAATATTGTTGGAGAGTCTTGATCAGGCTTGAGGGAGCATCATTATCACTATCATTATCATAGCTGTCGAGTCGAGGAAAGATCAATAATAGTTCGCTCTGCTTTGACCGACAAAGAATGGAAGATCTGAATTCTTTGATCTCAGGAATAGAGACCAAGTTTTTGAAATGAGAGTTTTCATTGGGTGAGGAGAAGTTAAGAGGATCTACAGTGATGAAGGGTGAAAGGTATGGCTCAATTCTGGATTAAGAGTTGGGGAAAAGATGTTGCAGTTTTGCTTAATAAAAGCATAATGGCACACTTTTGTTCAAACAGTGAAAGGAAAAGTGTTTTTGCAAGGTCAATGCACAGGGTGAAGACTAAACCCTTTGGCATATACAAGCATGAATTGAGTGAAGGAGAGATGAGTTGGCTGAAAAGAACTTCCCAATCAAGAAGAGTATTGGGAGTGATGAACTTTGGGAATGATGGGATTTGATGAACAAAGTTGGAGGTGGAGGAAGATCTTGACAGTTGCCATTTTTCATAGGCAAAGAAAACTAACCCTGCAAGGTTTCTTGCTACAACAATCAAACCATTTCTTGACAGTTCCCAGAATTTTGGATAGGTGAAGGGATTTGCTATTTCTGGGATGTGAGTTACATGGGGTAACCTTGTCCTTCTTTGCTTTGATGGAAGACATAGAGAAATCAATTCCATGACTAAGCATCCAAGGTTCCCTTTTGGGAAGGAAGGATTGATTTGGATTTGGAGGAATAGAATGACTTGGGGAACTGTGAGGACTGTTAGGAATGGGATCACTGTCAGATATGTCTTGACCTTGTCCAGCCAGTATTGGACTTTGTGGAGAGGCTTCAAAAGGTTCATTTTCAGGAATTGGAGAAGGTGGCTTGGAAGGTGCAGAGGATTGGGTTGAAACAGTTGGGATTGACTCAGAGGTTTGGCCAAGACTTTGATTAAGAGAGCTGGAAGTGAATTGAGACTTAAGGAGATTCAAGGCTGCCCTTACTTCACTTTTGGCCAACCTTTTCTCAAGGATAGCTATCATAGCTTCCTCATTTTCTTGAGTTCCATCAAGCACAAGGCCTTTGCAAGCATTCACAATTGAGTCTCCTTTTGAGACAAGAATGGGATTAATCTCAACTCCAACCTTCTTGAGATTTTGAATGACCTTAGAAGTATTATCAAGATTCCCCCTTTCAATTTCAACAGTTGGGGCAGGATCATTTACAGGTTCAGTCTCAGGAATGGAAGGGAAGGTATGGCTATCTACATTCATAGCTGTCACCTTGGGGTTTCTAGATGACTCACCTGGTCCACTTCTTTTCTGCATTAACCTAAGTCTGAGTTCATCTAGGGCTACTACAGATTCTTCCTCACTTAGAAAGTCCTTAAGATACAAAAGAACAGCCTTTTCAGTGTCAGGGTTCCCATCCAACTCAATAGCCTCAATTGCTCTCAGGATTTTAGCTAACTGTTGAGGTTGGGTAGAGGGGATATTCTCATCAATGTTCCCCCTTAAAGGTTGCTTATCTAAGGGTTCTTTGAGATTGAGGATAGCTTCAATGGCTGACTGATGACCTGAGCTGGGTGTGGATTTTGGGGAAATGGAAGGGGTAGATATTTTGGTTTTCTTTGATTTGGGGGCTTTCTTTTCAAGTTTTCTTTTCTTTGGTAATGATTTAGAAGGAATGGTTAAGGAAGATTGTACCTTTGATCTGGTAGCTGATTGGAGGGGATAGCTGTCTGAGGTTGCTTTCCTTTGTGAAGGGTTTTGGATAGGGCAAGAGCTGCCTGAAGCTCTTGAGGATCTATGTTAGCATCACCAGCATCATCTTGATCCATAGTGTCAACCTCATGGCTATCAACATCTCCTCTTTCTTCAACATTCTTAGCATGGCTGTCAGAGATGGTTCCTTCACTGTCAGCTATCAGATCATCCTTGCTTTTGCTCTTTTTGCTAGGAGATACCACAGTTCTCTTGAGCACTCCAGTTTTCTTGACATTGGTCTTTACTCCTCTTTTCATTCTCCTACTAGTAGCCAAAGCTATCAAATCTTTCCAATGATTAAGCTTTATTCTTGTTTCTTCAAGCATCTTTTCTTGGGCTTCTTTGAAACTTTCAAGGCTCATATCTCCAGCCTTCATAACAATTCCTTTCTTTTGTTTCAATGAAAAGGTTCTTTCATTGAAACATCTTGTTCTGACTTCACTGTCTTCAGCCATTTCTTGGATAGTGCAGGTTTGAGCTTTGGAATTAGAACCTCAAGAATTCCACTCATGAATCTGAAGTTGTTCATCCTTCCACCTTGCTTCTTGAATTTGAGAGTAGAGGATGAGACTGCAAGTTGGAAATTATGGAGAAGGACAATGCACCAATTTGTATCCTTGGTCATTAAATTTGAGCATCTGCTTCCACTCATTTGATCCCATTTGGTCAAATGAGGATTGTTTGCCATCAATGGCTTTGTTGACCACATCCATCAGTGTTGACTTGAAGATATCATCTTTGTTCTTCACCATAGCTTTGTCTTGAACAGCTTTGAAGTCAGTGATTTTAACCCCAAGAAATTTTTCATAAACTGTCTTTAATCTTTCTGATCCTCTATCCCATATATTTTTCACAGCATCTTCTTTATTTGGGATTCCATAGACATCACTAACCATATCTTGAGTGATAGTTATCTCTACATTTTCTATGGTGGCAGTTATTGAATTATCTTCATTGTTTCTTCTTCCTACCAAATAAATTTCTCTGCAGAGTTCTTCATAAATTGGGGGTTTAGCTCCCATAAAATCAAGTAATTCATTTACCTCAAGCAGTTCTTTGATGAGGATTCCAACTTCAGAGTCATAGAAGTTGGGTTTGATGAAGTAACCATGAGCATCTGGGTACATTGCTTTTGGGTCTGCCATTGATGCTTTGAAAAAGAATTAGGGTTGGAGAAATACGATGGTAGATTGGAGAGGGAAAGAGAAGAAATTTAAACTGAGGGTTAAGGAAAAAGGAATTTTGGTGATTGCGAAAGAGAGAGAGATAAATGATGAGTGGAACGTGGGTTTTAATGAGCATTGGGGGTTACAAAGTTAAGTAACTGTTCATATGAACAGTGGTTTTTACCCTTCCCCATGTTGAGACATTTATTCCCACAAAACACAAGAAGAACATTCTCTTTTTCAAGGAGATTTGCAGTGGAAGAGGCGGCGAAGGAAGTGACAATTGTGAGCAATTAACACGATCAAATCACTTAAAGTATGCTTTAACCTAGCTGTTGAAAGAAATCTCTGACAGTTAAGCTAGTTTGAATGATGATTGCTGTCTGAGATAGCTAGGTGAAAATTTGCCTATAAAACAATGAAAACTTCAGAGGAAAATTATTCAGATTGATTTACAAACAAAAATGGGAAGATTTTCTTCAAAGTTTAATCCAAAGGTTATGGCTCAAACAGCTAAACAATTGGTCTTTGGGAAAAATGGTGAGGATGATTTGATGAGTGATGAGATGGAGATAGATAGAGAGACTTTCAACATTGTTGAAAGTTCAGAGAGAGTGAATGATAAGGGTAAGAAAAAGAGAGTGAGGGTTGATGAAGACATAGAAATGAAGGAGGTAGCTGTCAGGGAAAAGATTGACAGTAAGGAGGGAGAAGGAATAAGACTTTTTGGGAAGACAATCAAAGTTGATCAAGGAGAGTCAAGTAAGGGAAGGAGTAAGGTAGAAAGGGTATACACACTGGGGGAGTTGGTAAAGCAGGACAGAGCTCAGACAGCTAAGGAGAGAAGCTTAGCTGTCAGGAAGAAGGTTGAGCAAGATAAGCTTTATACACCTGTGAGCAGGGATTCTCTTTCTCCAGGAGTTGGTTTGTTGGAAGGTAGAGGAGATAACTTTGCAGGAGTGCATATATCTCCTTCTTCAACCATCTCATACCTGTTCAACCAGGTTGTAGGTTGCTTCAGTCCTGCAAGAGCACCTACTGTGGAGAGGGTGGAGTCAAATGTTGGTCAACCATTTGCAATCACAGGGAATGGTTCTTTTTCAGGAGAATTTAGCTTTGTTACTCCAATGGAGGGATTGCTTCAGCCATATGATCCAGTTGAAGAGTGGTGGCCTAGAAGAGCAAGTCCTTCTCTCCAATATTCAGTCACTTCCATTGATCCTTTCTTGGAGAGGCATCCAGTGTGGTTGCAGAGGTACCAACAAACCTTGCAATCAACTCAGGAGGCTAGAAATGAAGGAATGAGTGCTGGTGGAGGGTCTGGGGAGACTGTGACATTTCCAAAGAATGTCTGACAGCAGAGGAGAAGGATTGAAGAGAAAAGAGTGGATCTGAGGATTGTTTGGTTTGGAAGAAGTTTTTGTTGGGTAAGTTGAGATGAGAGAGAAGAATTTGATGGGTTGTTTGTATGTTTTTGTTGTAAGTTTTTGTTGTTTTTGGTTTTCAAGGCTTTTGGATTGATAGCTGTCAGTGGATGGCTTGTTAGGAATGTGTATGAGGTAATAGCTATCAGGCAACATTGTGATAGCATTACTCTGTTTGTAATCCTCTTTTGTTTAAGAAGAACACCCCTTTTATTTTGGCATATTAATCATCCCAAGCATGGCTCTTAATAGTTCAAATCTTTTTTCATCCATGGCTTTTGTGAGAATATCAGAGACATTGTTCTCAGTGCAAACTTTTGCAAGGTTGATATTCCCTTTTTCAACATGATCTCTGATGAAATGATGCCTGACTTCAATGTGCTTGGTTTTTGAATGTTGGACAGGATTTTCTGTCATAGCAATGGTACTTGAGTTGTCACAGAAGATGGGAATGTTTGATAATTCAATTCCAAAGTCTTGAAGTTGACTTTTAAGGTAGAGAATTTGTGAACAACACAAGCCTGCAGCAATGTACTCAGCCTCAGCAGTTGAGGTTGCAACTGAGGTTTGCTTTTTGCTTGACCATGAGATAATCCTTGATCCAACAAACTGGCATCCACCACTAGTGGATTTTCTGTCTAGATTGCACCCTGCATAGTCAGAGTCAGTGAATCCAACTAGGGAGAATGGGGATTCAGTGGGATACCATAGGCCAAAATCAGGGGTTCCTTTGATATATCTCAAAATTCTCTTGACAGCTGAGAGATGAGATTCTTTGGGATTAGCTTGAAACCTAGCACATAGACATACACTAAACATTATGTCTGGTCTTGAAGCTGTCAGATATAGGAGAGATCCTATGTAGCTTCTGTAAAGTGTTGGATTTACACTTTGACCATCTTGATCAGCATGAAGCTTGGTTGTGGTTGACAAGGGAGTTTTAGCAGGGGATGCAGTTTGCATGTCAAACTTTTTGATCATATCCCTTGAGTATTTGGCTTGGTTGATGAAGATTCCTTCCTTCATTTGCTTGACTTGAAGGCCTAAGAAGAAGGTGAGCTCACCAATCATGCTCATTTCAAACTGATCCTTCATGATATCTCCAAATTCAGTGCACAAGTTCTCATTTGATGAGCCAAAGATTATGTCATCAACATAGACTTGGATGAGCAACTGATCATCTCCATATTTTTTGATAAACAAGGTGTTATCAATATGTCCTTTGGTGAATCCTTTTCCAAGAAGATATCTAGATAGGGTGTCATACCAAGCTCTAGGTGCTTGTTTAAGCCCATACAATGCTTTGTTCAGTTTGAATACATGATCAGGGAATTTTGGATGCTCAAAACCAGGGGTTGAGATACAAACACTTTTTCATTTAAAACTCCATTTAGAAATGCACTCTTGACATCCATCTGAAAAACTTTCATCTTCTTGAATGAAGCATAGGCAAGAAATAGCCTTATAGCTTCAAGTCTTGCAACAGGTGCAAAGGTCTCATCATAGTCAATGCCTTCTTCTTGTCTATATCCTTGAGCAACCAGTCTGGCCTTGTTTCTAATTACAACACCTTCTTCATTCATCTTGTTTCTAAAAACCCATCTTGTTCCAATCACAGTTTGATTTCTTGGTTTAGGAACAAGTTGCCATACTTTGTTTCTTTCAAACTGCTCCAGTTCTTCTTCCATGGCTTCAATCCAGTCAGCATCTTGGAGTGCTTCATTTATCTTCTTTGGTTCCACTTGGGATATGAATGCACTCATGAGAAAAGGAATGTTGTCTGGGACTGGGGTTTTATCAATTTGAAGGCTGATGTAAAGATCTTTATTGGGTGGAATGATATGGGTAATTGTGGTTTCATCATTGGTTTTGAGAGGAGAAGGAGGATTATTGGATGAAGATGGAAGGAGGTTAGAAGATGGATTAGATGAGGAATTGGGATGGCTGTCAGCTAAGGGTTGGCTGTCAGCTAAGGGTTGGCTGTCAGCTAAGTGAGGATTTTGAGGAAGATCAGTCAAGGGATGACTATTTATTTGAATATTTTCTTCCTCATCCATTGGATTGAAGGTGGGAGAGATTGCTGTTGACTTTGTTGGCTTGATTGGTTGTTGATGAGAGTGGGATGGTTGATGGCTGTCTGGCATAGGATGGCTGTCAGATGAATTTCTTGGAACCATGTATGGAAGGTTTGATGAATCTAGTTCATGACTGAGAATAGTTGAATCAAGAATGGGGGATGATTCAGGGAGATTATCTAGATTTCCCAAACCTTCATCAAAATCACATAATTCAGTTATACTTTGATCATTGTTTTCATCAAAGTCAACATGAATAGATTCTTCCACAACAAGTCTTCTTTTGTTGTACACTCTATAAGCTTTGCTTGTGTTAGAGTATCCAAGAAAAATTCCTTCATCACTTTTGGAGTCAAATTTGTCCAAATTGTTCTTGCCATTGTTGTGAATGAAGCATCTACTTCCAAAGCTGTGAAAGTAGGAAATGGTAGGGACTTTGTTGTTCCATAATTCATATGGAGTCTTCTTGTGAAATTTGTTGATCAGGGTTTTGTTTTGAACATACACAGCAGTAGTAACAGCTTCACCCCAAAAATATTTTGGGAGATTATGTTCTGACAGCATTGTTCTTGCTGCCTCACAGATTGTTCTGTTTTTCCTTTCTGCAACACCATTTTGCTGTGGAGTTCTTGGGGCTGAAAAATTGTGATCTATGCCTTTTGAATCACAATATTCTTCCACTCCAGTGTTCTCAAATTCCTTCCCATGGTCAGATCTGATCTTGATGATGGATGTCCCTTTTTGATTTTGAATTTTATTGAATAGCTTTATCAGACAGCTAAGGGTGTCACTTTTGGATTCAAGAAGAATGATCCAAGTGAATCTTGTGAAATCATCAACAACAACTAGGGAGTATCTTTTTCCTCCTAAAGATCTAGTTCTTATGGGTCCAAAAAGATCCATATGAAGCAGTTCAATAGGTCTTGAGGTGTCCAACTTGGTCTTGGGTTTGAATGAAGATTTCTTTTGCTTCCCACATTGGCATGCTTTGCAAAGTTTATCCTTTTTGAATGGGATCTTTGGTAGACCTCTGACAAGATTGGAATTTGCAAGCTTGGAAATGGTTTTGTGATTGAGGTGAGCCAATCTCTTGTGCCATAGCCATGACATATCAGATTGATTGAAAGACAGAAGGCAGTGAGCATTTGAAGTTTCCACAATCTCTAAGTTCAAGCAATAGAGATTTCCTTTTCTTGATCCAGTTAGGATGACTTTATTGTTTTTATCTTTAACAGTGCATTTGTCTTTAGTACAAACAACATGATATCCCTTGTCACAGATTTGACTAATGCTGATCAAATTGTGTTTGAGACCTTCTACATAGGATACATTTGTAAAAATGATATCTTTTGTAACAAGATTTCCTGATCCTTTGACCTTAGCTTGGGAATTGTCACCAAAGGTTACATTTGGACCATTTTTAGGGGAATATTGTTGCAACCAATCTTTATTGAAGGTCATATGTCTACTACAACCACTATCTAAATACCAGAGACCTTTCCTGGATACCTGCAAAACAAAAAATAAGATTTATGGTACCCTTTTTATTCTTTTGGGTCCAAAGGATTAGTTTTTCTTTGGAGCCCTAGCATTGTTCATTGATCCCTTATTGAAGAACTGGTTTAGGGTATGGTAATATGACATGATTTGCATCATGTAAGGTGTAAGGACAGTGGATTGGGAAGGATTGAAGTAGTGGTTTGGGTTGCTGTATTGGGGTTGAAACTGAAAATTATTTGAATGGGATGACCTTGGAGAGTCATTTTGATGTGCATGGCTTCTTCCATTTGAATATTGCCATTGAGGTTTTTGTTTTTTGGTGTATTTATGCTTGTTGTAGAATCTTTGTTGCCTTGGGGTTCTTTGTTGTTTAGAGGAACTTGGCTGTCTGTCATGCCTTGGCTGTCTGTCAACCCTTGGCTGTCTGACAGGGCTTGACTGACTAGCACCTTTTTGCAGCTTGACTTCTTCCTTTATATTGGCCCCTTTTTGAACCCAAATAAACTTGCTTCCTTGAATTTTATTTGGTCCTTCCTTTGATTGACTAGGGCCACCCAAGATTTCCTTTTCTTTTCCTTTGGTTTGAATGGGATAGGTTTGAGTTTGATAGCTGCCAGAGCTCAGGTTTTCTAGAACCATTTTTTCAATGGCCCTTTCACCAGTGGGAGGAGTGTACACTTTTTGTGTAGGATCATCAGCACCAATCCCTGTTTTGTCACTGGGACGCCTTTGGGTGTAGGTGAAAAGAGATAATGCTTTGCTTGACATGTTCCATGAATCTATTTTCTTTTTAAGAGCATCATTTTCTTTTTCAAGATTGCTGAGTTTTTGACAATTTTCATGATTATTAGATGTCTCAGCTGTCAGATCCATGTTTTGTTTTTCAAGCATGATGCATTGATCTCTTAGCCCTTGGCATGCTTTTTCAAGCTCAGAAATGGTTTTTGTGAGGTTGTCAATGGTTGAGGATTGGGAAAGGTTCTCATTGACCAATGAAGCAAAGCTAGTTTTTTGTTTTTTGGTTTGAATTAAAAGAGTGCAAACTAATTGTTTAAAACCATCAATATTTAAAGAGTTAAAATCATGTACCTCTTTTAGTTCATCAGCAGCAGCAAGTGCTTCCATCTCTTCCTCATTGTCAGATTCTTCATCATCTTCAGCCATAAGGCATATCATGGCTTCTTCTCCTTCAATTTCAGAGTCATCACTTGACATATACTCTTCATCACTGAATTTTGATGAGTCAGCAATCATGACTTGCTCTTTGTTTTTGTCATGTTTATTTTTGGAGCAATTGTAGCAGTTGCACTTAGAGCTGTGAATGATCTCTTTTGAGTAGGTCATCTTCTTAGCTGTCTGATTGTCCCTAGGTTTCCTTGGTTCAGGGCAATCAGATGAGTAATGTCCTTGCTTTCCACAATTGAAGCAATCAATTGTCTTCTTGTAGCTGTCTTGTTGGGCATTAGAGGTGGAGGGATTGAATTTCTTGTCAAAAGATTTCTTTTGAAATTTCATGGCATTTCTGACAGCCATGGAAATGAGGCTTGGAATGTCTTCTTGGGAGATCTGTTTGCTGACAGATTTGGAGCTGATGTTTATCTTTTGAAGAGCATTGTTGACAATGGTCTCAATGTCATGGTGAGTGATTGGCTTGTTGACAGTTTCTTGTGCAGTTAAAGCTAAGGTTTGTGAAATGGAGGGGACTGATGGAATTTTTATCATACCTTCCAGTTCATAAGCTTCAAGCTTTCCAAAATATTGCTCAACTGTCATGGTGCTCCATTCAGATCCTTCTCTAATAGGTAATGCTACCTTCTCATATTCTTGAGGGAGATTTGAGTAAATCTTGAGACAGAGATCTTGTTGTTCAAAGGTTTTTCCATGATCAGTAATTGATCTAACAAGGTTCTCAAACCTTGGCTGAGCAGCACTCACCTTTTCTCCAGGGTAGAACTTGAAATTGTCTAATTGCCTAAGCAAGTTGTACAAGTTTTGTGTCCTAACACTGGAGTGTTTAGTGAACTTGGTTTGAATAAGAGCCCATGCAGTTCTGGCATTTGGTTCCTTAGCAATTTCTTGGGCTAGAGAGTCATTTACACTCTTTTGAAGAATGTTCTTGACTTTCAAGTTTGCACTTACCAATTGCTTTTCAGCTTCAGACCAAGTTTCTGGGGATTTGATCTTACTTGGTCCTCCATCAGTACAGATTTGAGTTGGGTATGACACTTCATTTTCTAGAACATACCAGTTCCAAATGCTGTTTGCATCAAGATAAGTTTTTATCTTTGATGCATAGATCTCAAAGGATCCACAGTCATCAATGTGTGGGATGTCTTTCTCATTATTTCTTCTTGGTTGAGGCATGGTGGGTTTGAAGAGAATCCTTCACAAGTTGTTAGACTTTTGAGTGTGAAGACAAGCTCTGATACCAATTGAAAGGCCCTTGCTTGGTATGCAGATGATCAGACAGCTATGGTATTGGCTTAGCTGTCAGATGATAGTTTGAATTGTGCAGCGGAATAAAAGAGGTTTGAAATAATGGTAGGACAACAAACACAAAGAAATAATGCAAGTGTGTGAATGTGATTGCAAAAATGTAATAACACAGAGAATTTAAAGTGGTTCAGAGTTCACTCCTCCTACATCCACCCCCACTGTCAAACTTGACAAGTGAGATCAATTTTATTATAATCTTTAATCAACAAAAATTACAAATGATTGATTCAGGCAAGTTCCTTGAACTTCCTCTTCCTAATTAGTACAGTCAACTAGGGATACACTTAAAGTACAGTCTTAAGTGCTTTTACAACTTGAAGTACAGTCTCAAGATTTTACAAAATAACTAATACACTCAAAGTACAGTCTTGAGTGATTACAAACTGATTCTACACCTAAAGTACAGTCTTAGGTTTTTGGGGTTTGTGAATTAACACACTGGGGTTGTTTTTGTTGGTGAAGAGGTTTAGGGGTGAAGGTTTTGGTTTGGAACAGGGTTTTAAAGGTGAGGATTGGTGTGTGTGTGTGTGGATTACAGGAGGTGTGTGTGGGTGTTTGGAAAGGGTTTTTGACTGGGAAAATGAGTATTTTTCAGTAGTTTTGTTAGAGGAAGAACTCCTCTATTTATACCCTTCAATGTAGCCGTTGGAATATGACTGTTGCAGCTACATTAATGAGCTTTGACTGGTCTTTGTCCCACTTGTCCACATGCAGGTCTTCATGAGCTGTCTTGAGCTGTGAGCTTGAACTGAGAGCTTCTAGAAGGTCTTCAGTGGTCTTCATTGGTCTTCATTGATGGACTTGATAGCTGTGAAGATGCAGGATCTAACTTGGTTGAGTTTGTGGTAACATGGTGTGAGACAGGGAGATGGCTGTCTGAGGACTGAAGTCATAGCTGTCAGATCATGGCAATGCTTAGCTATCAGAGAGGATCTCTAATAAGGACTGAGATGCACTTGATGATCTTGATGACTTAGAGAGTGACTATGATTCATGTTTTTGATTGATTGTAAACATTGTATAAGGAAGAATCATAGCTGTCAGACTCATAGGCTCAAAGTGAAGAATTATGACAGATAACATCTTTTGATATAAACCCTGTTCTATATATATATATTCCTTTATCAAAAACCAACTAACTAAGAAATTGATCAAAGTTAGGTCTAACATATATATATATATATATATATATATATATATATATATATATATATATATATATATATATATATATATATGTGTGTGTTGTGAATTAGCGCAGAACGGCCCAAGCTTTGAGCAATAATAAGAGCGACACACACGAAGAAGTAAATCACACACAAAGGAACACACAAGAATTGTTAACCCGGTTCGTTACGACAACTTGACTACGTCAGGGCGCTACGAAGCCAAAATATTCTCTCACAATATTTTCAGATGTTACAATTTGTTTCTAGGCTATCACATGTATTTATAGGGAACAATAAATCAAATCCTAGTAATAATCGGATTCCTACTCAAGAAAGTAATCTTCTTTCTTCTCCAAATACTACTACCAAAAGGAATCACCAAGCAGGAGGAGATCTGATCAAAGTAGGAAACAAAATCTGCTGCAGACCATGGAAAAAGGAAAAATCCGAAGGTGGGTCTGTTGGACTGGGCGACCGCCCATGGTGGTGGTGGGCGACCGCCCATGTGTACAGAAGGATGGTCTCGTGTGAAATTCCTCTTGGGCGACCGCCCATGACGTGGTGGGCGACCGCCCACGTGTCGGGGAGGATTTTCTGCAGCAGATTTTGTTTCCTACTTTGATCAGATCTCCTCCTGCTTGGTGATTCCTTTTGGTAGTAATATTTGGAGAAGAAAGAAGATTACTTTCTTGAGTAGGAATCCGATTATTACTAGGATTTGATTTATTGTTCCCTATAAATACATGTGATAGCCTAGAAACATATATATATATATATATATATATATATATATATATATATATATATATATATATATATATATATATATATATATATATATATATATATATATATTACTTTTATACCCACAATCATTTTTCACTCAAATATTCTTGATTATATATAATTTTTTCTTAATTAATTTTTGTGCGTCTCTAATTTTGTGCAGATTATTATGTGACACATTATTATGAGATTGAAGGGGTATATTTTCTTGTTATCATTTTATGGAGTATAATAATACTTATTTTGTCCCATTTGAAAAGTTATAAAGTTGGCTTTCTACGAAAAGTAAATATAGTTTATACGTAGTGGAGTAAGTGTTGTTAGTAAAGAAAGTGAGATATGAGAAAGAAAATGGGGTAGGAAATTGTTGGATTTTGGGGTTACAAACGCAGCGAAAAAATTAACAAAGAACATCAAAACCCTAGCCCTTAAATCCGTCTAGCATGAAGAGATTAGAAAAACTATGAAATAGAATTACATACTTTTAATGCGATTTCGTTTGTCAAAGTTGATCTCAAAATTCTAGCCTTGAACTTTGATGTCGGATCTTCTAATTTTCTTCTTCGAACTTGGTGATGAAATCAACAATGAAGCTTCAAGCCTTAGGAGATAAAACAACCTCCCTCTAATGGTGATTCACACGCGAACGAACCAAGAACTCCTTCTTGTTGGATTGCTAGATGATCATCTTGATTATTGAAACACTTTTGAATAATCTATGGCTAATATGGAATTGAATTTAGCGACGGAATTAAATTCCGTCGGTAAAATCGACGCCAAATTCATTTCGTCGCTGGGAATTCCGTCGCTAAAGACACAGTTTCTGATAGTGAGAAACTTATGTTTGGAGAAATGAAATTTGCATATTTTTGGGATCTATTAATTATGGTACTCAATATAGTACAAAATTATATACTACACAATGGAAAGAATGTGCAAGTATGATTAATTTGTTGAAGAAGTTCGAGGCGGCAACCTTGGCATTATCCGGTACGTATTACCTTTCTTCTAGTTTAGTTGTTGATCATTGTGTGGAAATTTCTAGTATATTTTTTAAATTTAAAGATGATATTATTCTTAAAGATGCGATTTTCAAAATGCGAGAAAAGTGGAAAAAATATTTGCTTAACATTTTCGATATTTTTTTGGTTGCTAAATTATTAGATCCTAGAGTTAGAGAGTATGGTTTAACTCAATTTTTAGAATATTATTATTATTCAAACTTTTATTTGGTGGAAAGATCTCCAATATACCTAACGCAATAGGTCAAAAAGTTGCTAGTGTTAGACAAGCATTTTTAGGAAATTTATCGGGAAATACAGAGTCAATATACTATATACGATGAATGCATATGCAACAACAAGAAAATCCATTTGATATTTTGAGTTGGTGGTCAAGGAGAGCACACGTTTTTCCTATCAGTTTTCTCCAAGAATTGCACGAGAAATACTTGCTTGTCCCGGCATCAACGATTTTCGGTGGAGCAACAAAGCTTTTAGCATTGGTGGGAATATATGGAGCATAATCGTCCAATTTATCATCCGATAGTTTTGAAGCTTGTAATTTGTTAAATGATTGGATTAGGAGGAAGATGAAAGAAGAAGAAGCAAGACGACAAGCGAAATAGCGGATCTTACTTGGTGGCGAAGGTGAGTACTTTGATGAAACCTAAATCGGGAAGCGATTAAGTTAAGTAAATGTAATTTATTTAATTGTTAATATAGTTTTATTATAAGTTAGAATTTAGATAATTATTATTAAAAAGAGGTAAAAGCTCCTAATATCCTCCCTTAAATATAAAAGGGTAAGGTTTGGTTGTCCGCGTCATGTAATTTTTCCCAATTATTAATAAAATTTAAAGGGTATGATCCCTTTTTTCTTTTATTTACTTTCATTTGTTTAGTTTTTTTCTATCTTTTTTATATACATTTTTGTAAAAAAATCACTAATAAGTAAAGTCTAAAATATTATTTTCTAGTCAATAAAAAATTAAAAGAAAATAAAAAATAAATATAGGGTAGTATGTCCTACTTTTCTTTTATATGCCCAATTTGTTTAGTTTTTTTATCTCTTTTTATATACCTTTTTGTAAAAAAAAAATCACTAATAACTAAAGTCTAAAATATTATTTTCTAGTCAATAAAAATAAAAGAAAATAAAAACTAAATATAGGGTAGTTATGTCCCTCTCTTTCTTCCTATGTACTTTCATTTGTTTAGTTTTTTTTTTTATATTTTTATATACCTTTTTGTAAAAAAAATCATTAATAAAAAAGTCTAAAATATTATTTCCTAATCAATAAAAAATAAAAAAATAATAATAATAAAGGGTCACTACAAGGAAAGGGACAATTTGAAGACGGAAATTCAGAGAGGGCGGAGATCAGGACATGATTTGAACGGCAGACTTGAGACGGGAACACAAAGTGAGAGACAGATTGAGATTCCGTCTCTAAATTAGAGAACGGAGTTAGGATTCCGTCTCTAATTAGAGAGGCAATATGTAATCCGGCTCTAGTCGAGACGGAACCTGAATCCAGCACCTAAACTAAAAGGAAAAACCGAATTCATCTCTAATTTAGAGAACGGAATCGATAATTGTGTCTATAATGAAAGGCAGATTCAGGAATCCGTCTCTAAATTAAAAGACGATTGGAGAATGAGGTCTCTGAACTTTAGAGAGCTGATTTTAATCCGTCTC